>JAOEHY010027229.1:0-10481 GCA_025447955.1 Psilopsiagon aurifrons
AGGGATGGGGCAGCCACAGCTTCTCTGGGCACCCTGTGCCAGCGCCTCAGCACCCTCACAGGGAAGAACTCCTGCCTTATCTCCAACCTGAACTTCATGTTTCAGTCTGAGTCCCTCACCCCATGTCCTATCACTGCAGTCCCTGACGAAGAGTCCCTCTCCAGCATCCTCGCAGCCCCCTTCAGACACTGGAGGCTGCTCTGAGGTCTCCACGCAGTTTCTCTTCTCCAGGCTGAACAGCCCCGACATTCTCAGCCTGTCCCTATACGGGAGATGCCCCTGAGCATCCTCATGGCCTCCTCTGGACATGCACCAACAGCTCCATGTCATTCTTATGTTGGGGACACCAGAACTGCACACAGTGCTGCAAGTGATGGCATGGAGGTGTCTGTTTTATCCCCAGCCTATTTCCCATACAGACCCAAGAAGCTCCTCTGCAGGGAATAAGTTGCTACAGTTCTATACATTGCCCAAGAGAGGTGGCAAGGTACTGAATCCCTCCCAATTTCCTAGCAATCTAGGGAAGTATTGATTGCGCCCAACAGCACATTCATGCTTCATCTCAGAGTGAAAAATTCGGTGCTGCCATGCAGTAAATTCAGCAAAGCATCCACAATTAATGTGCAGTTCCTGGCTGTGCCTTTGGAAAGGCTGCACGGCCTGATTGATAGCAGGAATTTTGCTAACTGCTTTAAGGAGCAAATTAAGGAGCAAGTTAAAGTCTCTGTGCTTTGGGCACTGAAAAACAGCCTCCATGAGTAAGCACTAAGGTTGTATTAGTCCAGATGGGCCCTTCGGCTGCCTCTGCAGGGTCTCCCTCTTCATCCAGCCCTTGTCACCCCCACCAACAATAACAACCCCCATGGGCACATGCAAAGCCAGACCTAGGGCTCTATTCTTGCTCCCACAGGAGGTTTCTAAGTTCAAGCACAGTTTATGTATGCCTGGATGGCAGACAAAGGTGCAGGATGAACCAGATCTGAACTCACCCCTAACCCCCCTGCATCTTGCAGACCTGTGCTGCATGGCAGTCTCAGATGGAGCTGAGCAGCTCCAGGAGGTGCAGGAGCAGATGGAGCTGGTCACCAGCCAGGACTGGAGGTTTGGTTCATGCAGTCGGGATAGGCAGAGCTGCAGCCCCACAGTTACCCCAGACACGGCTCCTCCTGATCCCAGTGTAGTTGTTTAGAGGCTGGTTGATGGGCAACACAGAGGAGACCACAGGAGCCACAGTGCAAACTAACATGGACATGGAAAAGGAGACGATGAAAAGGTTGCTATTCCTGTTGTCAGGGGATGGATGTGAAAGCTGGAGGTGCACCAGACCTCACAGCAGCAGCTCAATGTCTTGGAAAGCAAATGGCTCAAGGGAAGACTGCTTGTTAAAAGGAACAACAAACACCATTATCAATATTTACTAGAGAGCTCACGGTCACTTCTTCCTTGTCATCCAGGAAAGGAGGTCAGGCAGAGCATCTGATACAAAGAAAGGGAAATGTAGAGGCTTAACAAGCAAGTTCCCTTCAGAAAACACTTTCGGGAGGGGGAAGATGAAGAGCACAGAGCAGACATGCGAAAGGCTGGGCAGGAATTGGGACGCCTTATTTGCATCCAAATGGAATGCATGGGAAGGGCTCAGGCACAGAGGACTTTGCCAGCCCCAATCTCCTAAGACCCAGCTCACAAAAGCCTCCACTCAGGAGGCTGTTGGGATCTTTCCCATCAAGGTCTGATATTAAGTGACCCTCGTTGCTTCTGTTTGTGCTATTGAACAGTGTATTGTAAAATTAAACAGCATTGACGTGCACTGAGAAGTTCCTGAATGGGGAAAGCAATGGCTGGTCAGCCAGCTTCAGTTCAGAAACACTGGAGACCAGGTCTGTTCCAGCATGAATGCTTTGGAGCAGCGACCAAGAGGGGCTCAGTGTGTTTATATGTTCCAAAGGCTTTGCTGCTGTTCTTGTTACATTTGGGAACACCAAGAGGGGTTGTGTACGCCCGGCACAGTTAGATGTCTCTGCAAGAAAAGCAGATGAAGGTTGTTTAAAGAACAAAGGAGCACTGCAAATCCTAATAGCAGTGCAGAGTGTGCACAGAACAGGGCTCTAAGAGCCCATTGAAAATCAAGGGCCATTAAGGTATAAATAAGAAACTGAAAGGGGGGGGGTTGGAAAGGGCCTCTATATTATAAAGAGGGGTGAGGAAGAAGAGAGCAATTCATGGTAGGGAAAGTGCTGCATCAGTCTGATGGCTCAATCAACAACCAGGGGGACTGACTTGTACATATGCTGGGAAACATGCCTTCACTGCAGATGCTCTCTCCCCAGAGCAATCCTGATCACAGCCTCCTCTCTGGAGTTGTTGGAGTGACTGGACACAGAACTATGGGCTGCAAAGCATCTCCCTGGGGATGCTGATGTTAATGGACCCTTCTGCAGAAAGGGTCTCTGAGCACAGGGTGAGAGGTGGTGTGTTGGCCTGTTTATTACTGCCTGGGCTTCCTAGTTGACTTAGAGCTCTGTTCTTCAAGTCCTTGAGCAAGCTGCTCTAGTGGAAGGTGTCCCGGTCCGTGGCAGGGGTTGGAAGTGGATGAGCTTTAAGGTTCTTTCCAACCCAAACCAGTCTGGGATTCTATGATTCTTTGTTCCCATGGACTTCTGCTTAAACCCCACCCAAGGCCTGGGAGGGGTTCCAGGAGATGCTTCGATACACACAGGGTTTTCTTCTCAGAGACCAAGCTCTGCTTAGTGCTTTTGGAACATGACACATTCAGTCACTTCACATCCTACCTTCTAAGAGGCACAAAAGATCTGGTTTCCTCCTGCAGCTGATCTGAGTGCCCCCATGTCCTGGTGGGTGCTGAATTCCATCAGGTTCTTGTCAGCCCACTCTTCCAGCCTGCCCAGCTCATCCTGCAGGGCGGTTCTCCCTTCCCAAGTGTCCATTTCCTCACTCAGTTTGATGTCATTGGTGAGTTTAGGTATCATCCACAGAGTAGAAAGCAGCTGGGAAGCCAAGAGCAGGAACAATGAGGTCATCTCATGGCTGGGATTGGACAACCAACCACTTTTGATTTCATCCAAAAGGTCCATAAGACCCCTTTCACCAACCAACAGCCTCAAAGCAGAGGTTTATGCCATGAATGAAGATGACAATCTGCAGGTTTGAGTCCTGTGCTGGTGAAAACACCCATTTAATGCAGAGCTGCCTTTGGTTTCATGCATGAGCAGACAGGAAGAGTCATGGCTCCTCCATCACCTCAGAACAAAACTGTTGGCAAGTCACAGTGACCCAAGAGTTCAATCACTGAGCTCTAAAAGCTGGAGACTCCAGAGATGTGATTCAATTTCCAGCTCTATTGGTGAGGCATGGCATGATCAGAACTGTGCAATCCTTATGGACTCAGTTCCCAAACTGTAAAATGGGGATAATTCTGCTCTTTTATTTCTGGATTGTCTTATGTAAACTGGAAACACTTTGGGGCTGTCACCATAACAAAGCCTCGCTCGTCATGGTCCCTTTTAGCGTAAGCAGTGAAGGGGGAGCACGGAGAGGACAGGGCTGTATTCAAGTGATACCTAAGCATCACCTTCATACCAGATTTTCTTGTATAAGCCTATAGCACTGTGAATTTTATGGCTTCTGGTTCAACTTGGTTATGGTCCACCTTTTCCTGTCTCTTTCTGAGTTATTCCAGTCCATCCCAACCCTGCTTTGTGTTGGCCATTTTCCCAGTGACTGCTGCTCTTCAAGAGGAGTCTGTTTGAGTCTGAAAGCAGATGATGGAGGTAAGGAAAGGGCTTGAGTACTAAGGGAGAGGTGATGATGCTGTTTGGTGTCAAGGAAGGAGAGCCCCAAGTGCCAATGGGTGATGGATGGCTGCGATGTGAGGGGCATGACTGGAAGTACCTCCTCCCCCAGAGCCTGGGTTACACAAGGCAGGGATAATGAAGCGGAAGAACAAGCAGCTGAGTGGATCGAAAGGATTTACAGCTCCTGCACAAGACTGGGGAGGAAAACTCGGTGAGGTACCAAGGGAACAGGCAGGGCTGATTGCACTTGGCTTTGCAGGAAGGTGACCCAGCTGCAGGCAGTGCAGGGTTAAACAGCCTCCCCCACTCGCTTCCTGACACTGCAGTATGATTTATAGTGGGGAAAGCCATGGTTTTACAGCCTCAACATAATAGCGTGACATTCTGGACCTTTAGTATTCCCCTGGCAAAGGGCTGGGCAAATGCCATTGCTGGTAAAGTCTAATGACCTCTCTGGAAATTTAGGGGCATTTGTAGAGTGTTCAACTTGGAGGAGGATTTTAAGAGCCTTCAGGAGCAGCAAAGGGCTAAATTCAGAGCACTGCATATTGAACAGAAAATATCCCACGTCCCAATACCTCTGTCCTGCCATATGAATGCTGAAGATGTCGTGAATAGCAGGAAGGGAGCATGGTCATAGTCTGTTGCTGTACAATGCAGTGCATCAGGAAACAGCTGGGAAGAATATTTTAACATCAAACTAAAGGAAAAACAGAGGGGAATAAAACAGATAACTGCTTAATGTGCACGGAGAGAGATCCAGAGTGTGCCCCAGGTGCTGAAGAAGCTATCTGTAAGCAGCCATGACTTGTGAAATGAATTTCCCTGCATCGTCTGCCGGGAGCTGACTGCAGCTTCTTTGCTCATGACACAGGATTATTACCAAGTTGTTTCTTGCTCTGCTGATGTCTCCTGAGCTGTCAGAGCTTTCCTTGAAAGCGAGAAGCTGGAAGGTGTTGTCAGTGAACCCTATTTCCTCACTGGCTAACTGACAGGAAGAAGACACGGGAGGGACAGTCACATAGAGGAGGGGATTGCTGATTATGGGCCTGAGTGGAGTACAGTGATTTTTTCACTTCAGGTTTCTTCCTGAGACAGATGCTTTAGGAACCATTTGGGGATATTGTGGAGGATGCAAAGATGTAACTGCTTAACAGCAGAACAAAGTGAGGAAAGCTTTAAAGTCACCTTTGGGTTTTCTTTATATCTTCAGGGGTTTAGGTGGTGGGAATGAGAGTGTCTGGCTGGGAATTCCCTCCCAGGAACATCACATGGCACTGTGGCTCAGGTGTGCATCTCAGAGTATCCTCCTGGGTGAGTGTGGCCATAGGAGAAGACATTCATGGTTTAGGGGGACCATAAAGTCAATCTGCTTCTTGAAAATGCTCATGTGTCCAGTCCCAAAATAAGTTGTTGAGGGCTTCATCCTCTTTTCCATCGTTTCTGATTTAAGCTCCTCACCCTGCAGTGAAGCAGCCAGAGTGGTGCATGGTGATGCTGATCACATCCTCACCATGAGCTGGCTTGGGTTTTGGGAAGGAACAAGCTACATTGACCAAGGCAGAGCTTGCACCTCTTCATGGGCAGCTCTTCTCCCCTTGGCTTTTCTCTTTCTCGAGTCCACAGCCATCATTAATCACACCCTGACCAGCTGCTGGAGGCTTTGTTTTAAATCTCCCCAGAGAGCTCTGCAGAGAGTTCATTAAACACGAGCACTCGCCATCCTGAGAGGGAATTAAATGGGAGTTAACGTGTCTTAATGAGGAACTTAAATGCTGGGTAATAGAAATTACAGCTGAACGCTGCAGATTCTGATGCGTGGATGGGACACAGGGGACTCGGTGCGAAGTGCCCATGATCCTACCTCTTGCTTGCAGGTGCCCTGATGGAAACTGTCCCAGCAAGCAGAGGATGTGCCGTGCTCTGCCCCTAAAGAGCTGCACTGGGAGAGGAGGGAGAAGCATCCCTGGGATCCCACATCCAAAGGCAATTTACTGCACAGCAGGGTGTAATAGGCAGCTGAGCAGAGGATTTAAGCGTGTTTGCAACGTGCTGCTAATGAAAATGATGGGGAGGGGGGGGGAGAAGGGCACAGACAAAGATAAAAACAGACAGCCATGGACTGGAAACACAAGCTGGAGAAATCAAAGGACACGTGGAGATTATAGGGGGAAGCAATGGATGGCCTCCGAAACAGTGTTGTCCCCACAGAGGGCAATTCGTACCGATATACTTTGATGTTGCTTCACTCCTATATTTAATCTAAAGTCAACAAAGCTTCACAAGGAAGATGCTGGGCTTTGAGGAGCTGTTGGTACAGCTCAAACAGCCGAAGGGGAACCAGGGCTATGGTCCCCAGATCGCCTTTGCACCCTGGTTGTGGGGTCAGCCTCAAATGGCAGCTCCCCTTTAGCAGGTTGGACCAGTGAGTTAGGTTTTTATGTCGTAAAGGGGTTGTTGAAGTTAAAGTCCTCTCCAGGGAAGGTTTCCCCACAACCCTCTTGATGGGACCCCAGGGAATTAAGCTTAGGTCCAGGTAGGAACAGCCCCTTCCTTCTGCTTTGCAGAGGCAGTGCAGTCGTGGCTGTTGCTCTTGGTTTAACAGAAAAGCGGCATTAAAAAAAAGCAATGAAAAGCTTTAAAATGTTAATATCTTATTTTCCTGATGTCGATATATCCAGGGCTGATAAATATTCCCGTTTTCCTTTCTAAAAGCCAGTGCTTTAGAAGTTAATGGGAAGTGGGTCTGCCTGGTGGCGGAGTATAGATCTTGATAAAATCTAATCAGCTGCTCAGGAATAGACATAGGGGAGTGGGGAATTGATAGATAAAGCATCAGCTATTAAAAGAAACACCAAACAGCTTCTCTGGGCTGGCTAAATCAAGGAGCCCTTTATATTCACGTTCACGTGTAACCGCGGAAGAGGAATTGATGAGACTTGAGTTGTACTCTTGTGTCGGATTAAACTTTGATTTATGGCCTGAAAGATTATATTTAAATGTACCTTCTGTGGAAAATTCTTGTCTCCATTTTTAGCATCTCTTTTCCCTCTCAGCCAGGCACTTAGTCAAGAGAATTACAAAACTCTCTTCTAGTGGAGCTGAAGAGCCAAACACATAGTTCAGGCATACAGGGGCTAAACTCTGCTCTCTGTCATGTCCATTAACTCCACAAAGATCATTTTGGAAGCAATGTGCTCAAACAAGAAGAGCATAAAGCAACTTCTGGCTACTTTCCTCTTCTGATCCAAAGCTGGTGTCTTTGGTGCTGTCACCCATCCTGGACTCCTGGGATCTCATGCATCAGGATTCACACTGTCAAGGGATATCTCACTGATGGTGGAAACATCAGAGGCCTTTTCTCACCTGCGTGTTGACCCATCTGTGATGGAGCTGCCTGCAGTTTTCCTTTCTCAAGTGGATTGGGTCTGTTCATCTCAGGCTTTGGTGCCACCAGTACTGGGAGTCTCCGCACTGCATCACTGTGGTGCTCCAAGGATGCTCTTCAGCATCGAGCCTCACCTCAGTGTGTCATGGGTGCACGTGATGCCACTTGCTGCTTTATTTAGCTGGGAACTAAGAATCATGCAAAAGCATCTTCTTGTCAGGAAGGGAGCTGGCAGCGCCTAAGGGATCCTGGGTGAATAACTGCTTGGTGCATCTCACTCAAGGGCTTTGCCAGGCGCTGGGCCCTCAGGCTTTGTCTGACTCCTGATGGCCAGAGAGGTAGGAAGTGATGGGGAGATGAACAGCAAGGCTCAATATGAGCCCTCTGGGATGAAGTCCGAGTGCCAGTTGCAGAAGTGACCAGAAAGAGCTTTCCAGACAGAAAATGAAGAAATACAATTCAGGCAATAAAATAAGCACAAAGCTGGGCAGGGTGACCACAGCTTTGGCCCATCAGCTCTGTCAGGGTCAAATGCTGACTTTGCTCAGCAAGGACAGGCTGCAGTGATGAGCTGGAGCTGGGAATTGTCCCCTTCCCTATTGCAAGGTGCCTGGGGTGGGATGGCACCAGTGCCCTCCCAAAGCAGCTCTGTTGCCCCCATCCTCAGCTGGACTGAAGAGAGAAAATACAATAAAAAGTTCCTTGGTTGAGATAAGGACAGTGAGAGATCACTCACCAGCTGCCATCATGGGCAAAAGAGACCTAACCTGAGAAAATCAGTTTTATTTGTTACTGATTCAATCAGAACAGGATAATAAGAAATAAACCCAAATCTTACAACAGAAAAATCCTTGTCATGTAAACCCCATACAGTGCCAATTCGTAAAACATTCATTGCAGTCCCCAGCCAGAGGGTAACTGGGAAGGAACTGGGTGAGAAACAAAGAGATTCATCTATGATCAAGCCAGATGTGGTTGCATGAGTCTGTGGATGTTCTGGGTCTCTCTGGGGGTTTCTGTCCCACAGGGAATGGTTAGAATTTGGGGTGGCAGTGTGTAATCACTGAAAATGAGTCAAATAGATTGGACATTCACCATCGACCTGTTCCTGGAGTTGTTTCTTATTCCATTTCAAGGTTTCACTTATGACCCTACCTGCTTTGGAGAAGGATGGCAATGAAGCTGCTGGGCTCTTGGACCACCCAGAAGTCTTGATGTGACCTTGGCCACTTCTGGAGACACTGAAAGATGTATTTTGGAGGTAGATGTGTCCCCAGAGGCACAGACAGGAGGTGACAGCGCATCCCATCACCACCAGCCTGGCCTGGAAACAGTGAAGGAATAATTCTCCCTGTCTTTGTGTCCCGTGCTCTCAGGTTTCCCTCCGGAAGCACGAGGGCTGGAGAGAATGATAGTTTTGGCATGGAAACTGCTGTTCTCAAATAATCCCTGACTCCCAGAGCTGCTGCTTTAAGCCAAGTTCATGTAAAGCAGCTTGTGACAGTCTTGTGCTCCTGCATGGAGATGGTTCAGGTTGGTCCAGGACACACACAGGGAGGGATTGATGTCTCTTTGAGTGGTCCCCCATATCTTCCAAGCCATGAGGCACAGACGGCCCCAGATCAACCTCTCCTCTCCTTGGCTTTGTCCCTGTGTTGTCCCTGAGCCCAGATTTATTGAGCAGCCCAAGGAATGATTTGCTTGGGCTTGGCTCCCAGATGATGCTTGCCTGAGCTTTCCATTCCCTGCTTCAGCGAGCTCATAGCAGATGCCTTTCTCTTGCTCTGCTGCAGACCAGTAGTCTGGATAAAGACTTGTTTGCAGTTACCAAACAGAAGGGAGAGGAGAAAACTGCACATCATTGACCAGATGAGGGAAACAGACAAGAAAAGATGAGGTAGACTGGATGTCATGTGGGGCAGGGTCTCTCTTGCCCTCCTGCAATGGAACACCCTGCCCCCTCAGAACCAGAGGCACACTGTTGAGCAAATATCAGTCCTGTGGCGAGCCCATAGGGCTGAAGAGCAGCCCAAATCCTATCATTATCCCTTTGGGAAACTGCATTCACTGGGGTTGGCAAAAGCACAGATAAACAGGCCATGTTGGATGGGGCTTTGAGCAGACCTGGTTGCTCACAGAATGATCTGGGTTGAAGGGACCCAAAAGCTCATCCAGTTCCAGCCCCCTGTCATGGGCAGGGACACCTTCCACTAGAGCAGCTTGCTCCAAGCCCCATCCAACATCACCTTGAACACTTCCAAGTCTCCAATGTGAGCAGCACCCATTTCTCTCCCATCCCCTCAGTCTGATATGGGTCAGGATGGCCTTGGCAGTGGAATTACACCCCCAGCTCCAGCCTTGCTTAGAAATCAGGAGCATTTCGACCAAGGGAAGAAGCTGCCTGGCTGGCTGCTGATGAAGAGCTCTCATTGCCACCTCCAGCAGTGTGCAAATAGCTATTTGCAAAGGGAACTGACTCCGAGAGGGACATTAACCATTCACTTCCTCCCCCTCCTTTTCCTTCCAGTGCCTGTAACTGATCTTTCACGGCACCTCCTGCATGCAAAATGCTTTCTCTTTCTGGTTTCCAGGTCAGGACTGCAGCATCAGAAGGTTTTGTCTTTGCTCAGGTCCTGCGGGGAGGATGGAAGACAAGAAGAGCCAACATCTTCCTTGTGAAACGTGACCTTGGAGTCACTCTGGATGCCAGGGCAGGAGAAGGATGCTGAATGCTTGACCAGAGCTCACCTGAAGGGGGGAATGACTCTGCCCCTGAATTCAAACTAAGTCTTTGGAAAGTGAAAGAGGAAACATCATTCCTTGGCTCTTGGAATACAGCAAAGCACTGTGTCCAAGGCAGCTTCCAGGGCCAAGTGAGAGGAAGGTAGACTGGAACAGCTTGGGCTGGGGATGCTATAGAGCTCGTGTCAGTTCCCCTTCTGCTGGTGGCTGTGCAAAATGGAGAAGACGATGCTACCTAAAGCTAAAGCTGCCCAGTTGGCTGCAAAAACCTCCCCAGATCAGACTCAGATGATCTGTAGCCTGATCCTGCACCAGAGAGAGAAAACTGGCACCAAAACTGCATCTGGCAAAGGCCAGGATGAGAGAGCTGGAGAAGAGAAGGCTCCTGAAGGAGGGACCTCAGAGCAGCTCCAGTGCCTAAAGGGGGTCCAGAAAAGCTGGAGAGGGGCTTTGGACATGGGATGTAGGAACAGGCCAAGGGGAATGGCTTTAACTGCCAGAGGGGAGACTGAGATGAGCTCTTGGGCAGAAGCTCTTCC
>JAOEHY010027230.1:0-26598 GCA_025447955.1 Psilopsiagon aurifrons
GTGAAGCTGATAAATTCCAGTAACTCATTTAGCAAAGACAAGTGCAATGAGTCATAATGGATTTCATTCTTAAAGCTCAGTGGTGTATCTGTTGACCACTCAGATCCTTAAACTGGGAAGTGGACCTAACCTTGAAGGCTTCTTATATGCATCTTCTGTGTATTTATACACACTTATCTTGTCTGGGAAATAGCTAATGTATATGCACATTTATAAAAGGTCTAGTTTTCATAGCAATGATTTAGGTGGGGAGACAGTGCATACATGTGTTTATAGAAGAAAATACCTGGGAAGTGTAAGTCTCACTAACTCGTGCTATACTGGATCATCTTCTTGAAGATGACGTTGGCTTTAACTTCCTAGGTATTGTACAATATCCCTTTTTATTCTGTAGTGCCTGTTACTGACTTACTTTGTTGGGGCAGAGGAGGGAGGGCACCCATCTTCTAATAAGGAGCTTATGTAGTTTGGTATTGTCTGCTGGGGACTTTGATATTGAGATACCTTATTAGCAGAAGTTCCTTCCAATTTACAATAGAGATTGAAAATAACTTGTATTGTAGGAAGATGTTAACTTCTAGAAGCTGCAGAAGAGTGAAATGGACCTCCAGGTTCTGTTTCTTGTTCTTTAATTTTTCACAGAGAGAAATGCTCCATTACGATTTTGTTTGTTTGTTTGTTTCAGGTCATGGAGCTTGGACAGTGGTAGCCAATTACTGAGAGAACTAGAAATTCCAGAAAATGCTCAAACACGTAATGTATACCCAGAAGACTATAAGCGTCTTTTTGAGGCTTTGCAAAGCTCTAATATGTTTACTGAAAACTGGTGGCATGATGAAGTGTTTGAAAATACGAGGAACATAAACCTATAAATCTAAAGCTGCTATCTTTTGGAAGATCATGTTTGTTTCTGGAAGATTACTTTGACAAGAAAAGATTTAAATAAAATCAGAAATACTGTTACCTACATGATTTCCAGTCCAAACAGGAAAATACACTTCGCAAGTAACTAGAGCCCTTCTACAGAGAATGAAAGTAATGGATTCACAGTTCTTGATCACAATCCTACCTAGAACGGACAAACTCTGCATCTTTTCCAGGAGCATATTAATGACCTGCTGCTTTTTGGACTCAAAACAGAACTTTTTGTTTCACTGCTGTATATTTACAACATTTGAAAAAAAAACAAACCAGACCAAATATTGTTATTTGTGCAGTTGTACATTAGTGCTTCATGATTGTTGATGCCCTTTCAGAGATTCCCCAAATACAAAGGTCTTTACAATGACTGAATCTGTTACGTTGTCTCCTGATCTAAAAATTTGCAGTCTGAAGTCAATAAATCGACAGCGGTGGGTTAATAGAAGACAAGGTAATGACAGCATGGTAAAACACCAACTGAGAGTTGTTTGGGGTTTGGTTGTTTTGTTTGTTAGTTTTTTTTAACTAAAAATTGTAATCTCTCTTGGAGAGAAAGTCGTAACAGTTCATTCTTTTGAAAATTTGAGAATGCTGGGTAGCCTATTCTACTTCACAGTACAATATGTGAATGCCGGTATGTGTGTAGGCTTTATCTTTGTTTTTAAACTTAAGTCACCAGAACATTCTGTTCTGTATAAACAGTTTGGAAAAATAAAATCATCTTACCTGCAACCTTTGTCAGTATGTACTTGTTTAATGTGTAGTATGTATACAAAATCACTTCAAAACCATATGCTACTAAAATTCTCTCCTTAGCCATACTAATGCACAATGCAACCTGTTCCTAGTTTCTGTCTGTGTAACTGTTCTGCTGTTGTCTGATAGTGCTAGCCAGCTGTCCATATTCTGTGTTCTGTACTGTTTCCTCTGGGAAGAGCTGTGGCACCCACAATTCACTTTTTTTTTAGCAGAGCACTAGTTAACGAAATATCTTTTTGGTAAAGGCTATTTTCAGGCTTTGAAAAACAGCAGTGGCCAAAACAATGCACCCACAGAATTGTATTTTGTAAGTGTAGTGTGAGGTATAGATGTGACATGCATTCATCTCTGTCTTCCCCTTGTGGTTCCTGCTGCAGAAGAAAAAATGACTTCAAGCAGCCTTAGTTCACCCTGCTAGGTAGGCTGCAGCTATCTGTTCAAGCTGCTGAAAAGCCCGTGTAATGTTGCTATGATGAAACTACTGGAAAGGCTGAGGTTTAATTTTCAGTCTGTCCCTGAGGGTTGCTGGTGTTCTCGTATAGAACATCCTGAATATTTGAGGCTTTCTTCTATTTACGTCTCTTCCTGTTTCAGATAATTTGGGTTATAAATTGACTGTAACTTGCATTAACAGAAGCGATTCCACCTTTTTTCAATCTCAGTAGATGGCAACTGTTATCTATTGGTACAAGAATGCAATGTCCCTTGGCCTGATTCCTCCCCACACTGTGAATCAAGTACCTTGCTCTTGTTGCAGCAAGATGTGTTACACTGATGTATCAGGAGAGGTATTCAATGCATAAAATACAGACTCACCACTGTCTATAAACTTCAGCCGTGGTTCTGATAACATTTCAAACATGAATTGAAAAAAATAATTAGCTGTGATTTTTTTTTTTTTTTTTTTTATTTTTTGGAAAACAGGATTTACTGAGCCAATGCAGAGACTCCAAAGGTAATAGCAGGAGTCTGTAAATGGAAGGAAGATCGTGTACTTGGGGACTTGAAATTAGAAGGTTTAATGCTAATGAGAACTGCCATTAAGTCTTCATTGTAAGCAGTATATGTGGCCCTGATCACAAATGTGAAATGAGAACAATAACTGACATTATAAAAATAGTTTTGGTATTGATGGAAGAGATGGAAAAAAATGAATATTAGTGGTGTATGCAAATAAATACAGGGGAATGAAAATGAGGTAGATCTATGGATTTGATTAATTGAGGTTATCTGCTCAGTACTTTCCACTGATGCAGGTTTACAGCTTCTGTAGGATAATGCCGAATGCAAATTTTCACTTAAATTTTAAATTCTATATAAAAGCTTTTCATATATTTTAGTTAACGATTTTTAAGCAACCTTGTACTACATGTGTCCCTTTCTTTTTTATAACTGCCTTTGCCATATTCTTTCATATGTTGTTGGAAAATTGCCAACATATTTTCACTTCGACCTATGTTAAGTGCAAAGACACAACTTGTAACTAGGAAAACTGTATAAATTCAAGTTAATATTTACAGTTGAGTAAACCTCAAAAACGCTACTCAAAGAGAAGAAACCCCTCCAAATTCACTCAAAATTGAAAATGCTAGCCCTCTCAGAAGAGAAAATGTTAATGCTAACTTTGAGACCAAAGGGTTTAGAGAAACTACTTTTCTGTCATGGGGGTATAGCAGTTTCCCATTTCTGAAAGTGCATTAATTTGTAAGTGAGTGACTGCGCAAGATACAGTAATAAAAAGTATTTTGAAATAAGCACCAACATTTGAAGTTCTTGCACAATTCAGTTGTTTTCACATAGTTTTCTATTATGGCACTATTAATATATAACAGAAAAAATACATATAATTTATAAGATATAAAATAGCTGCAAGCTTTTGGGCAGGTTTGTTTCTTCCTGTGTTTTTCTGTCTAATCTGTGCTCTTGGATGAGATGAAGATTACAATGTTCATACAACAACTTAACAGAAAGTCCACAGTGTAGCATATTCCTTTTGATTATTTCCAGTCTCTGGTTTGTTTTTTTGTTTTTTTTTCCCCAATTTTTACCTTTTTTTCCCCAATTTTTACCTTTTTTTTCCCTTTCACAAATGATTTGATTCATAAACCTCTAAAACATGAATACGTGTGATACATCTATCAAGTAGAACTCAAGTATTGTCCCCACTCTTTCTTAGAGGAGTTGTAAGAAAATGACTTAATGGTATGCCATATTAAAGCACGGATACATCACAGTTTGTGTATTGATCGTAACTTCAGAGGTGCTAAGTCTTTTTGAATGATGTCATAATATGCCATCCATCTGCCTGTAAAAGAAAATTGTATGGCTGTGATGGCAATTGCCTAAGGTTTTGCTATTTGACTCTGAAATTATAGCAAACACAAATACAAACAGAAAAAAACCTTGGTACTTATAATGCCCAGTTAATGAGAAATTTTACCACTTGCAATCAGAAGATCAGTCAAGTTAGATTCTATATTTAGTAGTTCTCTTTTGTTCCAGAAGAAGGATTTGTGATCTTGTACTAATTAACACAGAAGATGATGTGACCAGGGGTTGTTAAGGTGGAATGTGTATATACTGGCTACTAGGCTTGTTCAGCATTGGACATTTCAATAATCACTGCTTATCTTTGCAAGTAATGCTAATGTTGATAGAAATATCCACAGAAAACTTGAGAAACTGATTGTGTGGTGTAGTTTAATATATGTAAGTGTGATAGGGAGAACCCGAGGCTTCCTCGGAAACGTACTGAATTAATTGTTCTGTCAGGCTAAACGCAATCTGTGGGGATGTAGATTGAAAACTTCAGTCTAAGCTTTGCAAGCCTTTAATTAGCAAGACTGCACCTTTCTTCTGCAAACACTGAGAAAATGGAAATAACATGTAACTTTTCCAGAAGGGACAAGTCAGTGGGAGATGTTTATTCACTCATGTTGTATCCTTGCTCCACAGCTATTGCATCTTTCTTTGGGTGTGCTGTTCAACATGTTGCTGCTAAAAATAGACACACTGGCTGTCCCCAGCTGATAGAACACAACAGGAAGCAAGCATACAAAGCCCAAGGGAAATTAGGGGTAGTTAACATACATGAAATGTAACAGTCAATTACTCATAATGTAAGCAAGACTTTATCACTTGATGTACATGATACTATTGGTAAGACATCAAATAGATAAACAGCTAAGAAATTACACTGATGAACTTCAGAAGCTTCTTTCTGCCATTTGAAAGGAAGTAATGTGTTTGAGGCAGGGAAGACTCAAAGCAGAAAGTTTTCGTAAAGCTTGTGGTAAAAAATCAACGGGTAAAATCTATGTAACTTTGAGTGAAATTCATAATGAATTTGTGCTTAAAATGCTTCTACAGTGAGTTGGTTAGTTTTTTTATTTGTTTGGGAGTGGGTTTTTTTGTTTGGTTTTGGGTTTTTTTTTTACATTCTAGATATAATTTTTAACTTTTTTTTTTTTTTAATTTTAATTCACATCAGCATTAAAAGTGATGAAACCATATCAAGAGCTTCCTACGTGTTCATAAAAGATCTGTATGTGCTTACAAGCTTTCAACTAATTACTTGATTGCTCTTCTGTGCCATTAACAATACAGATTTTGTACTAATCCAAAATTTATCATTTTATGTTCTGAGCAATAATTTTCTTCCAGAAAAAATTGTTTTTATGCTGTGTTGGCTGCAATGGATATTGCATGTCTATGACTAAAAAGCAGAATTTGGATTATTTCATTACTGGAATTCCTTCTATAAACTCCTGTTGTAAAACACGCTGTCTTGAGATAGGAGAGCTAAACTTCCAGTAAGATGTCTCATCTACCAGCAGTAAGGAATTATGACTGACTCAGCAGCATCAGCCACAACTGAGTGGTATTTCCCACAAAAGTGCCTCCATTACATGCCTTGACAGCTGCTTCTGTCCAGAATGTGTCATGCATTTCAAATAGCTGTTGGGGAGTCTAACCTGTCTAGGTCAGTGGAAGCCTTGGTCATATAAAGACCTCATACTGATAACAAGGATTATTAATTCAACTAAATAAAGTTAAGGACTAAATGATGACTTATCTGGATATATAGCCATAATGTCATTATTCTTTTCAGTAGAATAAGACTGACATTTCCAAACATCTGAGTTGGGTGTTCTGTTGACTGCTACTGCTCAGAGACTGGGTTGAACGGCCCTCCTAGGCAGACCAGTCTATAAACTGTGGATATACAGAATTTGCTTTCTAGGCTCTTACAGCTGTTGAAATATCCAACACAGCGCCAATGAAAATGTCTACGCTGTGTTTAAAAGCTTATCTGTACTTGAAAAGCCTCTATTATTACAATTATGTCGTCATATCAATTGCAATGCAACGTCAGCCAAAACTTGTTCTTAGGCTTCCATGGCTGATTTATCTGTATAACTTATGCCAAGCTGATGAAAGCCCCTTTCTTCAGGCACTCATACTTGGGGTTTTGCTAGAGTAGCTGGACTCTCTAAGGTTGTGGTTTTGTGTGTGTGTGTGAATTTGACTGTAGTTCCCTCTGAAAGTCTTCATACTTTGTGAGATTTTGTTGTGTTGTGGGACATGTGAGAAAATATGACCTGAATAACTGAGAAAAGAATGAAAGCATCAGCTGGTACTGTGTGTTGATATTAGCTCTTCCCTGAGTGCACTTTTTGTAGTTCATGTGTAAGACTTTTAACTTCATGCCTTTTGGGTATGGTTTGACCATCCATCTCTTAAGTTTATTCACTCAAGAGACATTAAGTTCTGTTATGACTGAGTTTCTTTCTGCTACAGCTTTTGGGCAACGCCTTTTTAGAAACTCAGTAAAGCAGCATACAGGGAAACAGAGAAAATTAAATAGGTGAAGGAGTAAAGCATACAAGGCAAATACAGAGGTTGTTTACTGTTTTAATAACTGTTAAGGATGATTCTGAAGTATCTCACAATATCTCTGTAACAGAACACCTTTTAAAAAATTGTTAGGAGAACTAAAGGTAAGTGTATGTCTGTGTATGATGATTTAACTGCCAGCCAGATTGCTGCTAGTTCTTTTGATAATGGATTATATCACTACAGCTTTTAATTGAATGTCCAAATACATGTTTTGGTGGGAATCCTGTGGCTTGACGTACCTTGGTTCTTACCAACAGCAGTATTTTTGATATGCATATTGCCATTTCTGGTTACCCTGTTGCAACTTGGATGAAAACAGTTGCAGACTGAAATAATCATTACCGAGGCAACAAAACTGCATATGTTTTAGAAATGAAAAGCTGTTTTGCAGAACTGTTAACGCCTGTCTCTCAAGTCTTTGACCGGATTACTCACCACTCTTTTCCTGAAACACAAGCCCTAACTCCCTCTATAGGCATAATAAGGAAAACCAGGCTAAGTCTATCTACATTTCAACATATTTATTCAGTCTGCACCATGTGTGTCATCTCATAAATGAATGAAAACTACACAGATCCATACTGCAAGCACTTATCTCTTGGGCTTTGAGCATCACCATTTCAGAGGGGTGCTCTTAGTTAATCAGGAGCTCACTGGTTTCCTGAAGCCCCTTGGAGGACATGGCACTGGTCTAGGGATGAAGAGGGCCACCCACCTCTGCACACTGCAGGCCTTAGGGAAGTTCACTTCATTACACAGAGCTGTGGGTATGCAACCTTCAGTTGTCCCCATGCCACTTTATTTTCGTATGTATGTGTTTTTTATTTCTCACTTTGGCACCAGTATTGAGTCTGGGCTGATAAAGAACTGGAGCAATAATGGTGCCGGACAGGGGTGATGTGGCACTGGCTTCAGGAGTCTCCTGAGGCTCGAGTGGGGTGGCTGTGCAGCACAGGAGGCTGCCACAGTGAGGTGTCAGGAGGGTTCCAATCTCACCATCAAGATTTATGTTAGATATTTCTGCCTCATTCCCTCTAAAAACAAACAAATCAACACAAAAAGCTACAAATAACTGAAAAACTCCAAGATACTCCCTATTTGTAACTTCCCTTAGAAACATAAATAAGTGCTTTGCATCACAGGAAGATGTGTTAACGAGGGGCATTACTATCCCGGTTTCAAGCAAAGGGCCCCGCCCCGTGGCCTCTCAGTGCAGGCGCGAGGTCAGGTCCCAGAGCACGGAAACCCCCGCCCGACCCCGGACAAGAAGGGCAGCCGCCCCCCACCCGCGGCCGCAGTTAACATGGCGGCGGCAGCGTCGCGTCACGGGGGAGGCAGCGGGCGGGGCGGCCGCACGCTTCTCTCTGCCTGTGGCGGCGCGGGCGGGAAGATGGAGCCGGCGGTGCTGGAGCGGTTCCTCAGCCCTGGCAAGGGCAGCGGCCTCCGCGCCCGGCGGCGGGTGCGCCCCGGAGAGCTGCTCTACCGCGCAGAGCCCTTCGCCTATGTGGTCACTAAGGAGCAGCTGGGCAGCGTGTGTGAGCGCTGCCTCCGAAGGTACCTGCGGGCGCGGGGAAGCGGCAGCCTCCTCTCCCGGCGGCCCCGTCCGGCTAGCACCGCCTCTTCCGCCCAGGCGGGGCAGCGCCGAGGCGGCCGCATGGGGCTGTACGGGGGGGGGAACGGCTTTGAAAGTGGCGCGGTAACGGGCGGGTGGGTGAGTGCTGCTCGGGCTGGTGACAGCGGCATGTCGCTCTCTGCCGCGCTTTCCAGCCAGGGCGTTTTTTATAGGGTTTTCCAATGGGGAGTTCTTCCCGGGCGCGGAAAGTTGGGCGGAAGTTGCCTGGACTAGCTGCCTCCTGGGTGGGGAGAGCGGGCTGAGTCGGTAGGGCTGGAGGTGGCCCGGAGAGCCAGTCTCTCCTCGGAGTCCTTCCTCAGTCCGGCAGGGCTGGGAGCGGCAGAACGCTGCAATGAGCTTGTAGCTTCGGGGGGCCGAAGGCTGGAGCTGGCCGGCGGCGGGGTGCGCTGCGGAGCCGTGGTGTGCGATGGCCGCCGCCCGGCTCAGAGCCACCAGTGGTGACTTTCTGGTGTGCTGTAGCCTCGCAAGGAAGCCATCCGTCTGACCAGGGCGTGATGCTGTACCGGGGTGGCGATGGGACAGCCGTTAGCAGCTAGTCATGAAATAGCGTGAGGTGTGTCAGTTTCCTGTCACCTGCGCCAGTGCAAGGGGCATGTGGTTTGGAGACACGCGTGGAATGAATGCGGCTGGCCGTGCCGCAGGTCCTGACGAGTGGAAACTGACTAACGCACAGTGTTTGTTTAAAAAGTAAACCAAAGGTGGTTTATACCAATTTTCCTTCTAGAGAGGTTATGATAGACCTGTTTGTAAGAGATCTGTGTATTAATACCTGAAACATATTGGTAGGTAATCCAAAGCCATATATAATTACTAAGACCCAGACCCAGAAGGCAGAGACAATTCGATACAGCCAGCCTTTGCTTTTATTTTCTCTTCTTTAAAGTATTTGATATTTTATTAAATTTTCCCCCTTGATTTCCTCACTGGGCATCTCAGCTTCTGTTTAAATAAATGATGTGAGCCTCATTTTCCCAGAGAAAAGTCTGACTGTGTTCCAGATCTGACTGTGTTGTGTATTACATCAGCATACAAAAAAACTCAAAAAGGCAACAAAACCCACACAAAAACACCCCCCCCCACAAAAAAAAAAAACCCAACCAACCAACCAAAAAACCCCACCAAACCAACAAAAACAGTTTTTTAGGTAATACATCTGAAGTGTTGCTGCTGAGGTTCGAGTCCTTCAGGGTGGTAACTACATGTAACTTCTTAACTTCAAGATATGAGATGCTGCAGGGTTCAGATGGCAGCCTGTGTGCAACAGGTGGAATGAAAATGAATCTGAAGTGTCTGGATGTAGGAGTGTAACCAGGGCAATGTTTGCTGGGAGAAATAGTGGTGTTACCAACTGATGTATTGTGAAAGGCTGTGCTTATGTGGAAGTCTGTCTGTTTTACTAAATAGTGATATATGTTAAATAAAAAAAAAAAGTTAAAAATAATTTTCCACCAATCCAGCTTCCATTGCAAGAGGTACTATGGCTAGACAGAGTTTATAGATGAAGACTGTGCAAGCTGACTTTTCTCTTGCTCAGTTGATTAAAGGTGGTGGCCTCTTTCTGAATGGGCTTTGTTAAATTAGCAAATGATACTTGTAGCTGTACATAGGTCACTCTTTTTTAAATGTATGGAAATCAAAAAAGTGGTGAAGTATTGCTGAAGTGGGATGTGGAATCAAACTGTTTCAGGAATCTGGTTTTCATTTAATACACAGTGTGATCTTTGTTCAAAGCCGGCATCAGCAAAACCACTAATTCTCCTTTCCAGGACTACAGATAAAAGTCATGTTGTCTACTACTGTTCCTGTTTTTTACTCTTATCTTTAGGTGGCAGTACAGTAACACACAAAAAAAGGTCTTGTGCTCGACATTGATTTAGCATTTTAACAATCTTCTTATATATAACATCAGTGCTTGAGGCTTTGTACTGTGAAGTGTAATTTTATACTTTTGTCTCCCAGTGTTGTTGGATGCAGCTTTTGGCTGTGTGAGAAGTGCTGGGTGAGCCAGAAGATGTAATGATGTGCAGAATATCTCATTTCTGGATTGCCTGCTGAGAGGCAGCATGGTATCACCAGGATTTGGGTTCACAGACTTGCTTAAGTGCTGCCTTACACTGTGATCTTGGATGAGTCCTTACAGTGAGTGTCTGAGGTACCCAAGCAGGGTCGGGATGGCTGTTGGGGGCCGAGTTTGCTGCTCTGATTCAGAGGAGAGCTCAGCTAGTGCAGTAGTTCTGCTGAGTCTTATCTCAATTGAAGTGAATATTATTGCAGTTTTCAAATACTGAAAAGTTTAGATATACATAACATACACGTGTAATCCTGTATTTTGTAAAGAGTATGTTCATATGATTTATTTATAGAAAACGGGGCTCAAATATTCTGCTATAACTGAATTAATACAATACCATAGCTGTTTTGAATTATATTCCATTAGCAATTAAAAAAACCCCCAAACAACTGCCCTGAAAGAGGATACCTAGTAAAGATTTGCTTCGAAATAGGAATTTTGATAAAGAAGAAAAGTGTTCGTGGACCATGTTTGTTTCTAAGGAAGCAGTGTCTTAAGAGAACATGTGGCGTTGTGTTCCATGATGGTATGTTCTCTGCAACAGGGTACCCAGTCTGCTATAGAATAGGAGTCAAAATGAGGGTTAAAGTCAGTCATGCCTTTGATGTTTGTTTGATTTTCACAAAACATTTGTGTGATGGGTTGTATTTACAAGAATTCACTGCAAGAAAACTTCAGTCCTGGTTGACTCTTGGAAACAAGCAAAACAAACTTTCTAGAGTCTCTATCATAGAGAGAGAAGGAAAAAGAGGCAACACTAGCCTATTTCTAAGTGCCTTTAAAGAAGAGACACTTAAGTAAATATTTGAAGGTAGGTAATGTACAGCATTTCTATGCAGACTATGAAATAGAAGACATAAGTGTTATTTGTTTGGGTAAGGTCAGAGATTCAGACTTGAGTAATGGGATAACAGTAAGTATGAATGTGTTTTTCTGTGACTGCAAATTTTGTAAACATACTAGAGACAGGAAAAGCATCTAAGTTAGCACTGTTGGAAGGGTAGCCATGGCAGCAGACACTACTGCAGTATGGGAAATATAACCCAGAATTTGGTAGATAGTTGGGCAATTACATAGTGCTAAACACAGGCTAGCAAGCATATGATCTTTGCTCTACCTCACCTGGCTTACTAATAGCCAAATGGACACCCCTTTACGTTCAGTACTGTATCTTCAGCATAGACTCTTAAATTAGCTGCTGGTTTATATTGCTGTTATTAATAATAACAGTAATTATCATAATCATGAAAGTTGGCATATCATTGCTAAAGTATGGACTGTCTAGGTTAGTGGTATTCTGAAGGTAGAAAAATACCACTAAGTTAAAACTAGGGTGTTGAATATTTTGAGTAGAGAGAAGCACAGTGTGCGATTCAGAAAGCAAGTAATGAAAGGTGTGGTTGTGATTGCGTGATCCATTATAGCACTGTGACTCTGGCTTGGGCTAGTGCAGCTCTGCCTGACTACAGCTAGCTCTCAACCCTCCAAATGTACCTCTTTCACACTGCAATTGGGAGGTCAAGAGATGAGAGGAGCCCATTATTTTGGCTCTGTAGCAATGGGGATTTCTCCATGAAGGTGTGATTATTCAGCAGCAAACCTATGATGCTTCCTTAAGGGCCAAAGAGTCTGCTAGCATGGCACCTGAATTCATCTGCTACCAGCTGTGCTGGGTGATTAGGTGGCATTTGCTAAGGGATGCTCTTTCTTTATGTGGATAGAAGTTTAACATATATGAGACTTCCAGTAATGCATGGGGCTATAAAATCCACACAGTCTCCTCATTTGTCCCTGAAAAATACTTCTGTTGCTGATTAATATAGCTTTAAAACTATGCTAGCTTCTGAAAACATACTGTGTTGTTGCTCTAGGTGTTCCTGGTGTACTTGTATTTTAGTAAAATGGTTTGGGTTGGAAGGGGCCTTAAAGATCATTTGGTTCCAACCCCCCTGCCATGGGCAGAGGCACTTTCCACTAGACCAGGTTGCTTAAAGCCTCATCCAGTCTGGCCTTGAACAGTTCCAGGGATGGAGCAGCCACAGCTTCTCTGGGCAACCTGTGCCAGTGCCTCACCAACCTCTCAGTAGAGAATTTCTTCCTAATGTCTTATCTAAACCTACCCTTTGTGGGCTTAAAGCCATTTTGTTCTACACTGATACTGAAATGTGGAAAACTAGTGTTTGATGATACATTCTTTGATGGTTGACTTCCCGTCAATTCTCATCAGATGAAGATTGAGATGGATTACAGTTATAATTTTTAGATTAAAAATTATATTAATATTTTATAGTTTGTTTATATAAAAATTGCTTGCTTTTTGTTTGTTTGTTTGGTAAACTGTTGTATTTTTCATGATTGTTAATAGACTGGAATAACAAGGGTTTTTAAATTCCGTAAACTTCTATTAAAAAAATGATTCTCAGACTTTCCACATAAATAAAGTTGGTCCATATGACATTGGAGACTGTGTCTATGCGGAGCAGGTAAGTTTCTGTTCTTCTCAGGTAGGATAATCCTGGAAATTCTATGCTATAACTTGATGTAGCATTTCTGACTAATCAGCAGTGCAATTGCAGGTGCTGTGGTCTCTTGATGTATCTCATTTTGTGTGAGGTAAGGGAAAAGCATGTGAAAAAAAACCTGTATGTGAGAATGAACTATACAAACTTTAAGAATTTCAAGTTCCACATAGATGTGTGAGAATGCTTCCCAAGACCTGAGAAATTGCACACCATCACCACCACCAGAAATGTTTCTGTACCTGAATGACTAATAGCCTAAAAAAAAAGTAGCTTTTTCCCAAGAAGATACTCTCTCTCCCCCACATCATTTTGCTGTGAAGCAACCTTACAAACAGTGGGATAGAAATGTTTTTTTATCCTTGTCCCAGCTGGAGTCATAGTTGAAGTGGCTTCCAGGCTGCTGTCCTATGCTGCCAGGGAAATCTTGTGCAAGAAAGAGTGAAGAGGAGCCTCACAGGCGCAGGACTCTCTTTCCTTCTTCCCAGTCTTTTCCACCTCAAACTCTTGTGGAGGAAGCTTTTGTGGCACCATGTCTTCTTTGACATTGCCATCTTCGTTATAGGTGGTATCTGCAGCGTCTCTGGGTTCTTCCACTCTTTGGAAGGCCTCATAGAGGCCTTCAGAACCAACACTGAAGACTAAAGGAGGGGCAGAGTTGGTTGCTGTAAGAGAATCTCATCAAGCATCTGCATAGGCAAATAATTCTGCATCCCTTTAATGGAAAGAGTCATTATTTTCATTACGTGCATCCAAGAAATTCTGTGTTATACAATCTGCAAATTAAAGGAAATAATAACACATGATAAATGCTCCATTCCTAGCAGTCTTCAAGGCCAGCCTGGACAGTGCCTTGGGTGATACGGTTTAGTGGGAGGTGTCCCTGCCCATGGCAGGGGGGTTGGAACTAGAGGATCTTAAGGACCTTTCCAACCTTAACTATTCTCATTCTGTGACTGATCTTTCCTGCAGTATCTCCTCAAGTGAAGGTCTTGAACTTTCTTATCTGCAGGAGTAAAGCCTGTAGTGGAAGTTGGAGTCCATCTTCTTTTCCTTTTGCTCAGAGTCAAGTTGAAGGTGGGAAAGGAGGAAGCTCTGGCATTCAGTTTTGCATTCATAAGTTGTTATGGCCTGCCCAATGATCTGGTTTGCCTTCCTCACAGCACCCGTTAGGTTGGTCAGGAGTTTCCTGTGTTGCTGGTAGGAATATCCCTTGGTAGGTGTTTTCCTTCACTGTTTCTTTCTCTTTGTTTTAATGTAATTCAGGTTCTCTTTGCTGTTAACTTTCTTCTTTTCATTGCACAGTATTTTGGTCCTTGCTCCATGCCTTCTTACTGCCTTGGATGTTCTGGGCTTGCTGTAGGCAAGGTGTGGGTCCTTTCCCATCTCTTTCTTCTCTTCCTTCCCTGCCTTGCGGTCTCGAAGCTGCTGCTACTGCCTTCTTCTGCCAGCTTGGATTTGCCCCTGTTAAAAACAGAAGAAATAGAAAAGGGAGGGGCTTGGCTAAAAATAGATTCTCCCAGGTCAAGTGTTTATTGCTGTGCTGTCATTTATGGAAAATGAATATTTAAGTTTAGTCTCTAAGGTCTCACCATGTTGTGATTTTGTGTTTACGATTTTCTTGCTTATACTGCTCTGTAGGTTGAAAGGTATTAGACAAAAATTGTTGTCAAGCTGTGGCTAACAATGTCAGTTGCAAGCATCTTATAAATTCTTCTGAATTTAGGCTTTACTATATCTGCAGTCCACGCCTGATATTGTATTTGTCTTCTGCATTGTGCAGTTCATAATATTAATGCTTTAAACTATTAATATGTTCTGCATGAATGTTCTTTGCTTGTGGTAAATGATACAACCATGAAAATAAGTTTGTAAATTGGATTATCTTTAGTATTCATTTTCTTAGGGTGAATTGTAATTGTGCAAGCACAAAATTAAAATTAGCGCTGCAAGGGAAGGCATGAGTTATTAACATACGGGTAACTTCTAGCTAATATTATATGTAATGGCATAATTAGTTTCAGATATCTCCCAAAAATGTTTTTAATCTTGTGCAAGTTGCTGAAAGTTTTACACAGTATTGTAAATTCTGTAAGAACTATTAACTTGAACTGTAAGAACATTGTTTAAATTCTGTAAGAACTATTAATGAAACCTTGTCGATAGGCATTGGAATTCATTAATTGTTAGTGGTTGCTTCCATCGTGGCTATACTTAAAAGGCACTATATGCTTTGGTTGTATCAAGTATAGGATGATGCTGTTTTCCTTTGAGGAATCTAGTCTTCTTCAGAACTAGTTACAACAGCTGTTTTGAATGATTCAAAATTATATAGGTGAGGCTTGTACGATTTTTAGCATGCCTCTTCACCTCACTTATTTGTGTTTTGATGTGTAGTATGGATCTGCATGACAACTTGCCTGATGTGCTGGCTAGGAGCTGCTGAAAGGGCAGGTATTCTTACTGCCTCTCTGAGTCCTTGCTCTCCTTCCTGCATGCTCCTTCTGCTTCTCATTTGCAGCTTTTCTGCTTATCTGGCAAAAACCATCCTTTACCAGTGTATAAAAATCTCCAAGTGCCCTTGAATCAAATTGCTGCTGGGGTGAGAAGGGAGCTGAAGTCACTGTTGAAGGGCTGTCAGGGTCAGACAGTCCGGGTTATACCTTCTGCTAGTCACTACCTTTTAGTCTGCTGTAGCTAAAAACACAACCTCAAAAAGAGCACTTGAAAAAGGGTAGATGTAGGTAGACATTAGGAAGTAATACATTACCTTATGGGTGGTGAGACACTGAACAGGTTGCCCAAAGAAGCTGTGGATGACCCATCCCTGGAATTGTTTAAGGTGAGGTTGGATGGGGCTTTCAGCAACTTGTTGTAGTCGAATAGTGCTCCTTCACTGGGGAGGGCTTGCCCAGGCATTCATGTAGGGTTTATGTGCTGCCTGCACAATCAAATTTCTTCATTCAAAAGAAAAAAGGCAGCAAGCCTGTTGAGGACTTGTTAGACAGCTGTGATTAGGAGTAGTTGTGATGTAGAAATGCAGAACAAAAGATCATCACGGAGAAAGAAGAGGGAGTAAAACCACTCATCAACTATAAGCCCTTCCTTACAATTTAAATGAATATGGCTCATTATTACACTTTAATTCAAATGGCTTCAACTGCTAAGAGAGTGTGCTTGTGACCTAAAAAGGTGATTTTTGTGGTGGTGGCATTCTTGGTAGTGGGAAGGATGGTGCTAGAATAAGGGCAGAGAAATTGCCGTCAAGAGGAGAGATCCATCTCAGGAAATATTGAGCATGAAATAAACTATGTATGTTTCCTGTGTAAAATCTTGGTTCAGTGTATTTCATGCTTTTCAAAGGCCAGAAACTTGTTTTTATTTATTTGTCAAGAAAAGCTTGAAGGGAGCTTCCCTGAAATAAGGGTTCAAGCTGGAGTACTGTCCTGTTTGGTTTGTTTTGGTTTGTAGTATTACTTTTTCCCTGATTAGAAAAACCAAAGCTCTTTGTCTTGCTGTGGCCTGGCTGCTGTTTTCCATCATAGAAATAGAGCTTGTGTCTCCTTTTGAGGTAAGTTCTGTACTGAAGAACACTTGCCATGTATAAAAGTATATATCACAAATTTTACCTCTTCCATTTCTATGCAACTTGTCCATATGTAAAGAGTAAATTCAAGTACTTCTTCGCAGATGATTGTGCTAGGAATGTTTACTGAATATTGTACGGGTTGAAAAAGGGTTATGCAAGTGCTCTACAGTTTGATTTCCTCTGAAAAAAATTGAGTTTTTTGATCAGTCTTTGGATCCAGATATTCAGAGCATTATTGATGTGTGTCTTTACTGTGTGTAGCTCACTTTGATTTCCATGATACATTGAGTGCAAGCCCTCTAGCTGTTCAAAGTATCTTAGTCCAGATTTCTGAGGAAGCAAAACTAGACTAAAGATTAAAAAGAAAAGTTGAAGTGGCACAGAAACCCACTTCAGAGATTTAGGTTCATAAGTGTCTATGTTTTAGCAAATGAGACTGGCTCCTCCGCTATTTACATATTTTATCCACTTGTCATATTAAAACTGTCTTACTAGTTGAATTGCGGTGCAACAGATGGAATAGCTGTGAAAACAATTTCTTAAAATACTCTGTGAAACTCAACATGTGATGATAGATTTATCTGAAGTTTTTGCCCCAGGACAAAGAGAAGCTATGCAGTAAACCACACAAGATATATATGGCATCAAGTGTAGAACAGACATAGCATTTGAATGTATTTTATCTTTACTAAAATCTATTACAGAATATGTTATTTTCTTGTAAAATACTGTTTGTTTTGGTGTGGTTTTTTTTGGGGGGGGGGTTGGGTGAGGTTTGTTTGTTTGGGTTTTTTCTTCAAAATAAGCACAGAATAGTATCTCTTACTCTAAGAATGTCCCTTTCTGTGTCTGAGACAGTAGATGAGTTATGTTGAGGAGCATGGAGAGTGACGGATCAGGCATAATAATAGCAGGAGAGTTATAAAGGCTCTTGGCTAGCAATGCAGTTATTGAAGCAAGTTCATCTTTACACTTCTAATAGATACCTTGTATTTTATTAGACATGCATCCAGTCTGCATGTTGTTCATAGGTGGGTTTTGCTGCAACTTAAAATAGCCTTTCTTGCTTTGACGGTCGTTTTGATTGAATTATACTGTTTTATGTGGTTAGTGCCTTATTGTGTGTTCTGGTAAGGCAAAGCTACTTAAAAGAGATTTTTAATGAAACTCTGTAAAGATCGTGGACATGTTGAGCACTGTGCGCAAAAACAGTCATACCCCTCTAAGGACTTGTGGAAATAGGGGGTGGGATTGTTTTACTGGACTCTCCTTGTTGCTGAAGAGTGTGCTGACTGGAGAATCCTGTTTTTATGGCTCATGCAATTTGCTGGATCAGAATATTATGGTGCTAGACCATACAGTGGTTCCTTCTAGCTTCAAAAGCACTGAAACTAGCTTGTCCTTAGGCCAAGAAAAACGTGTTTGTGTGTTAAAAAAGCAGCTTAACTATTAACATAGAAGAGCAGAAAATGAGCCAGTGGAATCTGAATTGCAACAGACCAAAGAAAACACTGGTGTGAAAAATTGTTTACCTGAGGTGGTCTCAGGAGACATGAGCTGCTCTAAGCAGAAGGAGTATTAAATATTTCTGTCAAAAACTGATTGTATAGAAAAGAATATCTCAGTTTTTTAATGTACTGATCTCCTATGGATGATACTGTGATATAATTCACTTACCAAACCAAAGACAGGATTTAGCAGATGAGAGCTAATATAATGACATATATATGGTATGAAGGGTTATGGGACATGCTTTCCGATTTTCATAAAAAAAATCTCAGATTTTGAAAGATGAGACCTACAGTCCTTATTTTCCCTTAAAGTTACAAGGCTGTGGTCTCTTTGTGTGACTCACATAAAGAGTGGAAAAGAATGAAGAGGAAGTGGAAAACACAGGTCTGGGAAGAGATTTGTAATTTTTGCAGAAGATTTGAAATTCCTGAGGTTAAAAAGCCTCTCAAGGACAGGATAAAAGCCTTAAATGAACCATATTTATTAATGGAAAAGCTCTCTAAGAACTTGTATGCAAATGGACATGGAGGGAACTGCATTTTTGGCATTTGGGCAGTAGAGAGCTGTGTTTTTGTATTTGGCCATGAGAGCTGTGGGACAGAAACACCAATACTAGACACTGCCTGATGGTGCAAGAGCACATAGGTATCACTGTCTGTTCCAATGTACCTTGATATTACCTACCACTCCGAATATCCTGTTTCAAAGCTGTTTCTAGCCTTTTACCATGTTCTTGAGTCTCAGAAGGAATTGTATTATTAAAGGACACATTCTGCCTTTGAACAGGTAGCTCTCATCAGTGGTGGTGTTTTGTGTACAGAGACTACAGTGGTGTTTGATTTTCTGTGGGGGGCAGAGCTGGTGTAGGGCTCTGGTCTCTTTGGCTGCATTCCATCTCTTATTAATCTGCTTTGAGGCAGATGAAATGATTTACAGAACTCCCAAGTGCTTCAGAAAGAACTATGGACCCAAAATCCTTGTCCATAGAGATTGCCTTGGGAGTTGTGACTTTTGGGATATGTCTGCTCAGAACAACTGTAGTTTTGTAGTGCAGGCTTACTAATTTTTAATTTTCATATCTTCTTTTTAACCTCACCCAGTGGAGTCTTATAAGCTGTAACTATCTGTGCATGTACAATTGTATGACCCTTCTAGTTAGAACTGCTTCTAAATCACATATTTGGTACTTACTCTCATATGTTCATATAGGCTTTAATTATAGAATTAATTTATACTAAAAAGGACTCTTATTAATAGCTGTTTGTAATTAATGGAAATATTATGCTTACTTTTCTGCTCGACACCACATAAGCATTCAGTATCAGTTTTAAAAACTGCCTTTGTTGGGACATCTCAATGTCGATCTATTTTATAGCTGGAAGGTAACAATATTTTTAAATATTCATTTTATTTTCCGTATGCAGTCACCTACGCTGCATTTTTACCTCTCTCCCTTTTGCTGTAAATTCTTCGAGGCATGAAATAGCTTGCCAGTTGTCTCTTTTGCTCTGAAGTTAATAAATGGTTATCATTTTATCACAGATAATAATTTAGCTGCATCCGTAAGGCATGCGTAAGCTCCTTGTGTAGAATTGTTGCCTTAAGACAATGTTTAATCAGTGGTTGTAGTTTTAGTAGTCATACCAGGCTGTGCTTTTCCCCAGCTCTCTGTAGCAGAAACCTCCTCCTGCACTGCCATCCTGCCCCATTCTGCAAGCAGACAAGTTTAGAAATTTTTCTCAGGTTTGAAATGCTTCCAAGTTTGCCACAAAGTTTTAGTAGCTTTTAGTAGAGCAAGTGTTTTAGCTTCATCTTCTTATGAGTCCTTAGTATTTGTTCTGACTGGAGGAGATAAATGACCTCTAGTTTTTTCCCAAGCTTACATCTGTGAAGTAAAGTATGTCCTTGACATGTGTATGTCTTGTGTACTGCTGCTGCGGATATGAGTTCACAATTGGGAACAGCAAAATCTCTGAGGACTCGCTGCTGCAATTATCTCCTATCAGAATTTCTAATGGGGAAGAAGGTTTTATTTTTTTAACTCATGTCTCCTAGAATTAGTAATTTCCAAAAATATAAAAGAAATCTCACCAAGTGAAATATGTTAGTGTGTGCTGATTAGTTAGTTAGTATGTATGTTAGTACGTGCTGGTATGAGGAGTCATGCTTTTATTTCAAGATTTGCTTTTCTGCATAATTGTTTTGTAACACTTAAATATTTTATATGTGAGGAAAGGTTGGTGTGTGGGTTTTGATGTTATTATTGGTTGGTTTTTTGTTTTTAAACCTGGGAATATAGTTAACAAAACCCTAATGTGCCTCAAATAAGAAAAATGCCAAGAATGGGGAAAATTTTTTTTATAACTGGAAATGAAATGTAAAAACAAAAAAGAATTAAAAAGAGAAGCCTTAATAAACGGCATTGTTGCCTACTTACTGTGTTTGGTTTTGTTGCCTTTTTTTTTTAAGTCTGGATACTTAAAAGTTTTTTTTCTAAGACTTTGGTTTTTTAAGTTTCCAGACTTAAAAAATATGTCTGGAGAAAGCCTGACTTAGGACAACTTTGTCTTGTTTCTGGAATTAGCACTTTGGTTTATTCTAGAATAAGCTTCCTGTAAGAACTATCCAGTAAAAAAAATACTTTTCTATGTCAGACATAAACACTATTCTGTTTATCTTTTATTATTTTTTTTTCCCCAAGCAACATTCGTAGTTGCATTTGTCTTTTCCCCTAAACTTCCATGAAATGCTCAGCACTGAAAAAGTTAATAGGACTAAAAAGATTTAGTAGTGTGCTCAGGTTTTTTAATTGCATGCTCAGTTTCATCATAAAGGTGCTCACTGAAAAGATCAATGCCAAACACAGAAACAGTATTTAGGTAGGGGGTAACAACATGTTGTAAATGTGCATAATGAATTAGAAACTAACTTTAAAGGTTATGAACGGCAAATTGATCCAAAACACTCTTAAGCAGTTCTCATTTTTCTGCTGCCTTACATGGAAGCCACCAGGATCAGTCTTGCTTAACTCGTAGTTTAAAAGTGTACATGAGTCTAATCTGTAGGAATTAGTGATTGCAAAATCACCCTTTTCCTTTCTTGTAGGGAAGACAATATTTACATATGGTGCTCACATTTGTGGTTTTAAGCTATTGGGGTGTTTTTAATCACATCAGAAATGTAGACTGCAAATGGACTGTGTTTGGGAAGAGAAAAGCATTCCACAAACATCAGTATGTTGTTACCACATATTGGATATATTGTGTGTATAGTAAAGGGACCTGTCCCGTTAGCAGGTAAATAATTTGTTTGGTGGTGTTTTGTTTGGTTGGTTGGTTTTTAATTATTTAAAGAAAGACAAAATAGCAAATGAAGTCTGTCTACTTACTTGTAAAATGGTCAGCAGCAAGAAAAGCAAGTGAAAACCACCAAAGTAGAATTACAGCTTGATTGTGCTTTAGTCTTCTTTTCTATGCAGACAAAGTGCGGTTGTGTATCTCTTTCCAAGACAATAGGCATTGGTGCTCTACTGAGCTGGTGCTCAGTAATTTTGATTGATGCCTTCCACATGCCTCAGCTAACCTGAAATTTGAAGTTATTCTCTATTTTGGAGATGTTTTTGTAGTTGCAAACAGATTTTTCAGTGAGTGCTAGGTTTGTAGCTCTCTTTTCTTTCCCTCCCTGTGAATGCAAGGTCTGATCTCAGGAGGTGTGGGGGTGTATCCACTCCAGTTGAAGTGAACAGGCATTGAATATAAGGTGCAGGAGATGCATCCTCATGTAGGAATAAGCGGTTATGCTTCATTTGTGACCTAATCAGGATCTGAACTCAAGTTTCAGGAAATGAATGCTTACTCTTGCTATTTCATTTTCATAAAATGCTGCCTTGAATTAGAAAATTATACTTCAAGAGTGCATGGGAACTCAGAACATCTGTTGTAGCACTGGTGAAATGTGCATTTCACATGCCTGGCACAAGCAGATCTTTAGATCTTCATATATTTTGGTACTGCATTTTTATTTAACTCCTTTAACTTTTTGCTTTTCCCTCTCAAATTCTTCCTTAATTATTTGCAGAAGACCTGAAACAGTAAGCCTGCAGCTCTTTTTAGGTCCTTAAGATTATTAAGCAACTAATTTTCTGAAGTAACTTCTGCTTAAAATTTAGACTATGTATTTGGATTTTGATGCTTAGAAAATTGAGGTTTAATTTAAAAACCTGAATTACATATGATGCCTATTCAAGGGAGTCTGCTTGTTTTTTTCCTGCTCTTGTGATCTATTCTGTATGATGTGATGCAAGATGTGGATCATTCTTGATATCAAAAAACATTAGATTGTTTCTCTGAATGTTTGTATATTAAATAACCAAATACTAAGATGTTTTCGTAATGGAAGATGTTATCTGTTTATAGCTTCGGACCCCCCTCCCTTTTTTTTTTCTGTTTTCTAACAAAAAAACTCTGAAGGTTTTTCTAAGTTCTATTTTCTTAATGTTGACGCAGTTGTATTTGAATCTCTTTGTTCCTTCCTCATGATCAATCCCATCCTATGACACTGGGTGGCTGACTTTTTCTGGAGATTAGCTCTGGAAGATTACACAAAAACACCCAACCCAGCTTTGGAAAGAACAGAAATTTCAAACCAGAAATATGAGGAGGGAGTCCAATCATGTTAATTTTGAAAGAAAGGGTTCCTTGTAGAATCATAGAATCGGCTAGGTTGGAAAGGACCTTTGAGATTACCAAGTCCAACTGTTACCCCAGGACTGCCATGTCCACCTCTAAACCATGTCGCTAAGGGCCTCATCTACACAGTTTTTGAACGTCTCCAGGGATGGTAATTCACCACTTCTCTCGGCAGCCTCTTTCAATGCCTGACAAACCTTTCGGTGGAGAGATTTTTCCTAATACTCAGTCTAAACCTTCCCTGCCACAGCTTGAAGCTGTTTCCTCTTGTTCTGTGACTTGTTACCTGGGAGAAGAGATCAGCCATCGGATGAGCTACAAGAGATCTTGTGTTCAGACACTCATTGGCTTTACTCTTCAGTTTCTCCCCTAGAGGTATGCACACCCTCAGTGCTTGTGGTTGTCTTCTTGGCAGATGAGGAAGCATATTCTCACTGAAATGCAAATTTATCTTCAAATGATATATCTGTTTTATTGGAAATTATGTAGTTTAGTGTGAACAATGAATATGGGCCACTATGAGGCTGGAAGAGGCTCAGTTTTAGAGGTCTTAAGTTGGGAAGCAGTCTTTATTTCTGCTGGTGGGGTGTTTAAAACTACTTTTGCTGACACTAGCTGTAATCTAGAGCTCTGTATGTGTCTAAAATAATTACTTGCTTGGTCTGGCTATTGAAGCTTGATGCATTTGATGTTACTCTGTCAGCCAAGAAATGGAATTGCTAATGAGAAACAAAATGACTGTGAAGAACTGAGAGCATGAAGGTTGAGTCAGGCTCTGAAAAAGCTGTGCACATTCTGCTTAAAAAACCCACAACAATACACAATTCCATTTGAATATATGGTGTAGAATAGAAAATGTACCTATGCTGTTATTATATGGAAGGAATAACAGGTGTATCTGTGACCTGGAAAAAAAAGTAATCCAGATTGTGTCTTTTATTAAGAAAGTATTGTGTGGTATAGCTGCCTTCCACATTCAGCTGTAACGGGCTGTGCACAAAACCTATATATATCAGCTGCAGTTGCTATGAATAGCTGAGTATGTTTTACATCATCCGTCTCTGTGTGATCATTTCTGTGATCATAGAATTTTCTGTGAAATGGTTTTGTTGGCTCAGAATTAATTTAAATCATACAGAGTGTAGTGGAGCAGTTATCTGGTCATGTGACACACACTTGCAGAGGGGAAGATTTGATGAAAAAAAGACTTTGCCAGCTGTTTTTCTTTCTGATGTCAGCTTTCTTTCATATGTGCATGATTTTTAAGGGAGTTGAACTTTACAAAAGTTCTGTCTTCTGCCAGAGTTAATTCAGTGTCATATCTGGTTAAAAATGTGCTTTCTTCATGGTTGTCTTACATCCCAGATGAAAAAAATTACAATAAATTGCTAGTATGCCATAGAGAAGGGCAGAGCTTTTATTTGAGTTCAGTTAGGAATTCAGGGCCATTTTCAGTCCTGCAGCAACATTTTCCTGAGACTAGTTTGCATCATGAAACAAAAGATGACTTGGCATCACATATTCTTCAGCTGTTCTGTGGTAACAAGAAGCATCCTATTCTGCTGAAAAAACAAATGACAACAAACCCAGTAACAATTTAGTTGAGGGACATGTGTGGTAAGTTACAAGGGGGAAGAGTACTGTTCAGCTGTTAATGCATTCTGTAAGTGTAGGAGAAACTAGATGAAAATAATGCAAAAGCAGTCTTGTTTGTAAACAAAATTAGATATGTTTAAAAGGGAAGGTGCCTGGCTTCTTAAGGAAATTATTTTTTGTGAGCCATGGGTATGCAGAAGGGAGAGCTCAAGAACTGAAAGCTAAGGACACCATGTGATAGGTGCCAATGTCGCCATTGCCTCCGCAGAGAGCAGGTGAGCTTGTTTTCTGATTAACAGGAGAATGGACTGATTTTAGTAAGCAGTGGGACACTATCCCACGTAGAGCTGTGAGAATGTCCCTTCTAGTGTGCTGTCTGGTGGCACCCCGATCATATTCTCTTCAAAAAAACTCAACCAAACAATAACCCAAACCCCAAAATGCAGTATATATTACTGTCATCCTGCTATACTATGCATCCTTCTGCTTCCTGTATTCTTTAAAAGCGTGCCTTAAAGATACATAAGACTCCCTTCCCTACCCCACTCATGTCTTAATTGGAAATTACAGGACTGCAGTGTACATTTCCATTGTGTTGTGTTATTTTGAGATTGGGTAGCTGACAGGGGAAGACTAATTCTGCTGCCTGTCTTTTTGAACAGTGTGAACATCAGATCTGTCTTGGCTCACTGCACTGATTTGCAGTTGCCTGTAATTGCATCTGGAAATGTTTGGGAACCAGGACAGTTAATGAAGTGGAGGTAGGTTGTGCACACCAACTCATTCCCCTCAGCAGCCTGATAGTGATACCCTGAAATAATGGGAAGTTTTGGCTTGCCTTCAGGAATAATGCTGTGAAAAAATACACTGCAATAGATTAATGCAGGAATGACACAAGGGGAATGGTTGCGGGGAAGTCTAAGGAGACCTTTTTTGTTGTTTAGGCTGTACCCAACTAGAACTAAAGAACCAGCGTATGGATCATGGCTGTGGCTTTGCAGCCCAGCAGCAGCTAGTGGCCCAGAGGCAAGATTGATGGCTTTGTTCTGCTCATTCAACTCATTCCCATCAGTTGCAGTGTGCTTAAAAGCCCAAAGTTTTCCCATTTTATCTCTAAACTGCACATAATACTCAAGAATAAACAAGGCAAACCTGCTTGGTTTATTAGTTAGGGTATAAACTTTGGAGTTTACTTCAGTCAGATGTTGGATCTGGGCTTTATGCTATGCAAACTGTCCTGGGGTTTTTTTGTTAATTTGTGTTTATTTTACAAATCCTTAGCTGTAGCTGATGTTGCATGGATCCTTTTTTCCCCAAGAGTCAGTTATGAATTTTTATTGTTTTTTCTATATGATTTTTTGGTAGTAGTTAATGTCTCTTATTTTAAACTTAGTCGAATTATTATTCGGGATGCTGCTATGGTTATCATGGCCTATGGAACAATCCAGATAATTGAGATTATATGTAAATTTTTTCAAAGATTACAGTGAGCCCTCCCAGACATGTATTGTTGCAGTTCATCTGCATTCATAGTCTGTCACATGTGGTGGTTTTACTGGTCTGAATGACGGGCACTATTCCCACTAGAGAAGACAATTTTGAATTCTTAAAAAACCGTGACTTCCTTTTTTTTGTTCTTGTGTCTTTGTTACAAATAAATGTGCTTCATCACAGGAAACCAGCAGGGTATTGTTTTGTTAAGGGTTCAGTGATGGGGCTGCACTGTTCACTGTGGGCTTGTGCACACTGCTCACGCCAGTGAACACACTGGTGTTCATTGGTGACAAATAGTTGGACTATGGTTTCTAATTACTCTTTTGTATTGTGTTTATGTAGCAAACACAATAAAAGATAAAGATCAGGTTTAGGTTTGTTAGCTTATAAATTTGAGTTACATATTTATGTTAGAAGTCTGTGCCTGAACATTAAACAATGACTTTTAAATGCATACAAATATGAGTGCATTTTAAAATTAGCTCAAAATTCAGCATTTTTGGAAACTGAAGAATAACTAGTAGGAATAAACTTAAGGCCTATTAGTATTACTTTAGGTATGCATCTTTGACTCAGCAACTGGATTGGTTTGGTTCCAGGAGAAGCAGAAGACAAAGGTTAAAGTAGCTTTGGTAGAATAAAGCTTAAATTTCAAATAGTGTAGACTGACCAAAATTGTGTACTATGAGAAGAACAGCATTTCTTTTAAAGTTGCAGTTAATCATAGAATCACAGAATAGTTAGGGTTGGAAAAGACCTTAAGATAATCTAGTTAGAACCCTCCTGCCATGGGCAGGGACACCTCACACTAAACCATATCACCCAAGGCTATGTCCAGCTTGGCCTTGAACACTGCCAGTGATGGAGCATTCACAACTTCCCTGGGCAACCCATTCCAGTGCCTCACCACCCTCACA
>JAOEHY010027232.1:0-53813 GCA_025447955.1 Psilopsiagon aurifrons
CCGCTCCGGAGGCGTGGGGCGGTGCAGCGGGGCGGGAGCTGCCGGCCGGCTCCCGGGGCTGCGGACGGGGAGGGGAGCCGGTGGGCCGGGCCGGGGAGCGGGCCCGGTGAACGGGGCTCGGTACCCGGCCGCCGCACGATCCGCTCGGCGCTTGGTCAGAGCGCGGCGGGAGGGTGACCTGTTCGAGCCCGGGAGGTGTCCGGGCCAACCGCCGGGGGCTGCGGAGGCTTCCGCCTCGCTGTGCCCTGCCGAAGGCCCGGGCAGTGAACACGGGGTCCAACCGGCACAAAGAGCCCCCAAAACAGCCGTCCCGGTTGGTGCGTCCGGGTGGGGAAGAGCGCTGCTTGTGCTCCTGCTCGGGTAGCTGCCTGCTGCCGCTCCTCCTCAAATACGCGAGCATGGGGTAAGCAGGATATTGAGCCAAAGGGAATGTGCGCTCTTGGAAACTGAAGGTTTCTGCTGTCTTTCCTGATGTTTGTGGAGGGACACGGTAAGCAGACAAAATCAGATGGTCCTTTGTGGTCCTTTGGGTGTCTGCTAACACAACAGAACAGGCACAGAGTGAAAAGTGGAGCATCAACAGTAGCATCAGCGTCAATGGGACTGCTGGGCAACCTCCCACTCAAAACTGTCGAAAGTCAAAGGGGCTTACAAATATCAGTCACATTTTTTGCACAGATTTCACTAAGCACAGTGGAGTTGCTCAGTTCAGTGGACGTTCACCGTGGCCTGACAATGTGTATTTCTTGTGGATAGAAATGGTGAAATTAGTCCAATTAACTGCAGAGTGAAGTCAGAGTTTGAAGGATAGGAAGGCAGGGAGAAAAACTTCTTCCCCTCTCCCTGCCCTGAACGGTACTAGAGACATGAAGTTCAAGTTAGCTTTGTAGCACATTATCATCAGCATCCTTCTACTACACAGGGCACCTCAATATGAGTCATCTGGAGCTCCCTGCAGCTGTCTCAGCTGGCAGACCACTCTTTTTCCTATTGCAAATGTATTAGTAACTTTAAGAACTTCCAACTTGGCACAAATGGCAAAGTTATCTGCAGTTTAGTAGCTACACAGTTAAGGAGCAGAATTAATGATACTCCTAAAACATCAAAGGTGACATTATTGCCCAGTTAAGTCAAGGGTAAAGTGAGAATGGCATCCCTAACTCTTTGCATTTTAGCTAGCAGTTTCCAGTGAAGAAAACAGTCTGTTTATATTAGTTTGGCCCCATGTGTATCTGATCCAATTTAAATGAAATCCATAGAACTTTTTCTACTAATTGCAGTTTTGGAAAGCTTTGGGACACTCACAAGATTGAATAGTCCATCTGTTGATCGACAGATAATTCTAAATTTAGATGCTAATTTTATTATCACCTGAGTTATCTGAACTAATAATACAGACAAGGATCTGAATTCTATATAAGAAACAGTACATCTGTCTGTTAAAGCAGAAAACAAGTACATCTTCAATGTTATAATAGTTTTATCATATCCCCAGTGTTCTCTTGTGTGGAATGAAGGCATCGTGAAGGAGTTCAGAAAGGCAGAAATTACATAAAACTGGAGCAAACAGTTTACAGCTCATGACTGAGACAGCTGAGAACACTCCACATTTTTATGGCCATAGCTCATCAAATTTATTACTGGAAAATGTTGAAAATTTCCATTAACCTGCTGTGTCTGTACTTTCTAGGTGATCGTAAGAGCAGCTGGGAACCCACTGAGAGGATGGCAGGGGTATAAATCCTTGGTTTAATGGACATCACCTGAAAAACTTGCAGAAAGAACTGTAAGAATGTGAAGCCAACAGAGACTCTTCCAAGACTGTCTTTAATAAGCAATTTTAAAGTGGAGTAGACTTTGCAACATTCAGTGTTTTACTTGTCATTTACACTTATCTGCTGAAACATAATGTTGCATATTGGGAATTTTACCACACTCCTATAAAACTTACTATTAGATACTGTTACTAGTCAACTAATTATTCCACTGTTCAGATGTAGTTACAGGTTTTTCATGTTTTTCTGTGATTTAATTCCTGCTCTTACTGTCTTTAACAAATTCCCTGGCAGTTTTCCCAGCTGTTCTAACAGCCTCCTAGAGGAAAAATAAATAAATAAATAAATACAGCAGTTTAGAAAAAAATATTCATAATTTTCCATTGAATGTATAAAATGGTAAACTTCAATTGTTAAGTTTAAAGAAAGCAAGTTTGTCCCTTGGGCTGCTTTAAGGCCAAACCTTAAAGATCCTCACCAATAATGACAGCACTAACAGGAACAAGGGACCTCTGAGAGTTGTGTTTCTTTCCCACTAGATACACACACACAAGGTATACAGACATCATCCTGGAAATGTTTGGAATACAATTTACCAGTAGAGTGTTTGTTGATGTCTCGGAAAAATGAACTCTAACAAATGAAAGTAACAAGGCTGTGAGATTTTTCAAGGTCTAATTATGTAAGGTAAATGAAGTATAAAACATTATTATAAGAGATTATGAGAAAAGGATTATACTAATCAGGAGGAAAATTGGCAAGACTTCCTAGTTTACAAAAATGACAACTACTTTCCATGTACTTAACCAGAGGACACCATGTTGCAATATGGGTGGCACATACATATAGTTCTGGATGTCGAGCTTTTCTGGGCTAATATATCATAGAACCTGACCATTCATTAACCAGTACGTTGTTGGAAGATTCCCGTGAAGAAGCAAATCTGTGTCTGGCAGGAGGAAGTCAGGGATGGAGAATGGGATAGAGAGAATCAGAGCTTCTTGTTACTAATGTTTAAAATTTAAGTTCTGTTCAAAATGGCCACCAGGTTTATATCCCCTGAGTAGACACCGCAAACATGCAAGGAGTGAGCATCTTGCAACTCAGTGAGGATTACAAAAAGTCATCTTTATCTGAATGTTAAAAATATTCAGGCAGTGGAATGCTGCTGCTTTCCAGAGCTATTTCACATTTTATCCTGTATATTCTATATTAAAGATTTTTTTCTTTGATATAGAATAAGGAATAATTCTGTATGTGTCAGGTTTAGTAGTCTGTTCATGGCATACAGATATTCCCTGGTATGACAAGAAAACACTGATTTGGTGTACAGTATGTTTGAAACTTACTCAATTTTAAATATAGGCATTTCCTTAAGCCAAGTAGAGTTTATTCAGAATTGTGGAAAGACTGATGCCAAACTGAAAAGTAATAGTATTCCTCAAAGGATTACAGTTTTAAAAATGTTATCAAAATCACATACAAGCCAAAGTCAAAAAAAAGTATTGAGGTAGCTATGTTTCAGGAAACAGACAAAAAAATAAACTCTGGAACCTGATGTGAGTTCATAGTGCCATTCATAAAAATGAGTTGAGGAATATACAAAACACTGCGGGTTTTGACAATCTAAAATACCTACCTGCTGTAACTTGTCTCCCACTCAGTTATTAGGTAAAGCCTTAACTTGGCTTTCATACCTTCAAAACTCTGAATTTTAAAGTTCTGAATCAGCAGATAAGATGTGTGACTGTTCTGCAGGGATGACGCTAATCAAACAGGGATGTCAGATCATGTGGAATTGCTTCAGTGTTGGGGTTTTTTTCCACCCATAGCAACAATAACAAGAAAGGGGCCTATAGGGATGCTGGGGAGGGACTCTTCATTAGGGACTGTAGTGATAGGGCAAGGTGTAACTGATTCAAACTTCAACAGGGGAAGTTTAGATGGGATATGAGGAAGAAATTCTTTGCTGTAAGGGTGGTGAGGCACTGGAATGGGTTGCTCAGGGAAGCTGTGAATGCTCCTTCGCTGGTGGTGTTCAAGGTCAGGTTGGATATAGCCTTGGGTGGCATGGTTTAGTGTGAGGTGTCCCTGCCCATGGCAGGGGGGTTGGAACTAGGTGATCTTACGGTCCTTTCCACCCCTAACTATTCTATGATTCTATGATTTACATTTTACCCTGTGTCACTAATCTTATCAAATTAAAAATGTCTGTGACTATTTGAGATCTTTTTTAGATAGCGTTTTAGCTGCAGGATTGGGTTGACTTCTCTGCCATTACTTTGTGAAAATCACTTTTTTCCCTACAAGGTGACAGTACTTCCACAAAGCAGCAAGGCAATGTTTTATGAATGAGACAATCATTAAGGCTTATTAAGCAATTGTGGCTAGCTCTGGACTGGAAAAAAAAATGGGGCTGAATAAAAAAATATTTTCTATGATTTCTTAAAAGAGTCTGGGATTTGGGGAATGGAAAGTCCTCAAATCATTAAAAATAATTATGGACTCACACAGGCGTTAATGCCAGTCTTAGGAGATGCAGGCACATAAAGTCTGGGAAGACAAAAAAGGACTTTCTTTGTGGTACAATAGAAGGAAGAAAGTGTAGTAAAGAAGAATCCATGATTTTGCGGAAAAGCCATGTGACTGTTGGCCTTTCCAGGGGCTCCAACCTGTGCCTTGAGCAATATTGGGTAGCGAAAAGGCGGTTGGGGTTAAACTTCCTACTTTTTTGTCTCTATCTATACTGATCCTGTGCTATTTTAAAAAAGACCTATGTTCAAAGATTTTTAATAGTTTTCTTAATAATTCTCTGGTATTTTTCAGCCATCATCAAACTGTTTAAATGAGAGTGCTTTCTCTAAGAGATATCAAATAACTTCTTAATAGTGCTGAAAACTTAGAATATTAAGCAACTTTTTTTGTGCGAACACTTGGAGATAATCCACAGGAAAGGACACAGTACCATTAGAGGTCTAAAAAGTGAAAAGCATGATCAATACAGAAAGAGTACTGTAGAAAGAAAAAGAGTACAGAAAGATAATGGGGGTGTCCAGGGGACAGAAGGGGACGTTGTCAGGAGACACCCATAGAGTCTTTGTGTATGCTAAGAGTGTTACAGACCTACATCCAGAGCTATGAATTGTCTTAAAGAAAACATTTACGCAACTAGCTTTACCTAGCTCTTGTATCACATACCATGTTTATGCTACAGGCTTAATAGAATTTTATCCACATGACTCTACAGGTAAAATTCTAATGTTCCCATCCTGCAAAATATGTATCTAAATTGGCTGTTGGAGCCATTCTATATTTGCCCTTAGGGCCATGGAGAGCTCTGTGCCTGCAAGTGATGGAGAGCCACCACAGGGGGAGAATGAACTGCCTACTTCTCTCATGCCCTTCCACTGAAGCTGTTCTACAGACTCGAGCCATGCTGGTGTGACCGATGCATTTGCCATGGGAATGTGAGCACAGTCTCCTCATCAGTTATAGTTTCAACAGTCTTTCCAGAGAAAAGGAAAAAGAAGGGAAATGGTGAGTGTGGGCAGCAGAGACCAGAAAATCCCATCAGAATTTTACAGGACAAAGAAAAAGCACTTTTACAGATTTGGAATTTTATCCCTGACCAATTTCAAAGGGCAGCTCCAGATATTCAGTCATCAGAGCTTCCAACAACAACTGTCAAATGAAAAAAATACCACAAATTCTTTCAGCATGGAAAACACTAGATAATCTAAGTAGGGGGATCATTGCTGCCTACTCCTATGATATTGAACACAAACGTATAAACAAATCATTAGTAAAATGAAGTTTTCAGCAACTTCTCAATTACCAGCCATTGTCATTAAAAACTGTAAAAATAAAGCTGTTAAAAATAGGAGAACTTGAAGGACTGATGACCACCACAAGAAAACAAGGTGAGTGTGGTTAATTTGCAGAAGACTGAACTACAGGGTACATGTAGAGTAAGTGATTTTAAGACCCTAAGATGCTCATTTTAATTTTGTCTTGAGGCTTTTAGACACTTGGTGCTGTCTCAAAAACATCAGAGGTTACTTATCTTTTCAGTCTTCATCCACAAAAGCAAGTTGGAGTCATTTTGTCTCTGCTAAGAATTTATTGGATGTTTTCATTCTCCTTTCCTTCTTTCTGCCTGTCCAGAAGTTTGCTCTTTGCTTTTCTTCCAGCGTTTCAGTTGATGATGAAGTTCCTGGCAGAGATTCCAAAACTCTGAAACACAAAATACAGAATTCTAGTGACTAAAAAGTCTTGTGGAATCTTTTCACTGATTTCTGCGGGCTTTGGATAGGACTCTGAGGCCTTATCAGCCCCACTCCAATGATGAGTAAACAATATCAACACGGAGTACAGCATGGGGCTCTGTTTGTTAGGTACTTGCTAGAGCTGGAACTAATTTGGATACTGTTGCGGGAACCCACTTGCTGAAGAGAAGCTATGCCAAATCATTTGCCACAATCAGTTTTAATCTATTGATGAGCCTGAAAAAATACCTTCCTGTGACATGAAGAGGAACACCCAGGGGGTATGTTATTCTAGAGGCCTATCAAACATGATAGTACATATATTTCACCATACAAATTATTCATGTGGTTTATAAACATGCTAAGAATTTATTTCTCAGCTAGTACTCCTCTTTAGCGATCCTTGTTTAATTTCTCACTCAATTCTCATCCTTGTTGGACCAAAAGGGAATGGGATAGTGTCATAGCTTTCAACAACAAGTTATCTGGATGATTGCAGGAAAATATTGATAGCATGAAACAGATCCTTTGCTCAGCTTCTCCCTGTGTTGGTGCTAACAGGGAGGACTACATGGGATAACAATATTGCAGCAGAACCTTGCCATTTTGCACAGGAATTTAGAGGGCTGTAAATATGACATGCACTTGAAACACATTCACTTCTGTTACACATGGAATTAAATGCACTCCTGCTGTTACTCATGCTGAAAACACATGCTATCGCTCCTGCATAAATATTTGCTCCTGAGCAAAGTCCTGTAGCACCTGCAGAAAGCTTTTTCTAGTGCATAAGCCAGCAGACAAGTGTCAAAGCACGACAGGAAATGAATTACATGATGCCTTGTGGAGAGTGTGATCAGGATACGCATGGTCACCTTCATTGCTACTCCAGAACTACTCTCTGACAACTTCAAAAAAAAAATCCGGATGTGCTCTGTGACCAGAGTTGAGGACTTCTGAGCATTGTAGCTCCTTTAAAGGGGAATGGGAAGAAAGCAGACAGGTGACATTTAGACACTGTTTTTAAGGTCATTCTTGGCTTACTTAAAGAAGGTGATATAAGAAGAAAAAGGACCAGAGAGGTGACACATGTTCTGTTTCACTCTGCTTTCTCCCATTTTCCTTTCATGAACCTCAATATCCTCTTTCTTCTCCTCCTCTTTCTTTATTCTTTTCCATACCAAATCCCACTTCTCCTTTCATCTCATATCCTTTTACTGCTTTTCCTTCCTCTTGTCTTCTTTAAAAGTACTTGCAGCTGCTGAAATCAGTAAAAAGAAGACACAGATGAAATTGGAGAATCCCCATGAGCTAAAATACATGGCAGATTGTCACATACCATCAGTAATCTATTTTATTCCAGAATGAAAAGATGATGACAGAAAATTAATAGGTTTTCCAAAATCCAATGCTTGTTTTACAGCATAAAATGTTTTCATTCTTCACAGAAGCAACCCAAGAGCTTAAGTTGATCTGCAAAGATTTGCAATCTGTAACAGAAACCAAGTTGTCTCCTCCAGTACAAAGCCAACTAACTAGCCTTGGCACAGGTGAGACGTCAAGTCCATTGAGGTGCAAAAGGCAAGAGGAGCTGAAATCTATGGCAACAAAATCACTTGATAAGATCTCTTTTTGGTTTTAATCTGTTGACTATGCTAACGCAAGGACTACAGCAGCCACAGGAGTGTCTCTGTGGATAGCAGCAGCAAAGCAGCCTGAGAGACACTGCTCAATGCCAAGAAATGTCTTCACTCAGGTCTCATCTTGTTTTATTGAGCAAAAAGACATCCTCTGCACAGGCCCTTCAGCAACTGACATTCCAGGACACAAGGAAACACTTAGCAGCATATTTAAAGCAGGATTTCTCACATTAATGTTACAGAATGGTCTTTCCCTGGACCGTACCCAAGCATGGATCCTGCTGCCTTCCGCAGAGTTGCATGCTTAAGGATTGAGAGCAGAATTTAGAGAAGATTAACTTCCACAACCAAACCAAAAGAGATAGATCAGATGGACAAGATTAGCTTTATCGATCTTCCTGCTGCCATAGAATTACCAACTCAGGAGCTTTCTAATTTGCCAGAAGTTCACACTGCAGCTCCAGACTAATCCATTTGACAGTTGCATCCACCATGGCATCTGTTCTAGGATTTCACTTTGTCCCAGGTTTAATAGCTATTCCCTCATATGGAGGTAAATGTGCATTATATATGCCTCAGTAATATTTTCTATGGTTTGTTTTCTCCTCTGGAAAAAAAAAAATAAACAAAGCTTCTTTACTAATAAGTTATTCAGAACTTAAATTATGTCTCAAGTTGATGAGTTCAAGTGCAATAAATTACTAGTCCAGGATATTGCTTAATACAGAAAGACAGTGGAAATAAAACACAGAATATTGGTACGCAACTGCATTATACCTGAAGAAACTATAACCGCTTTCAAGGACTGAAAAATTGGCTGTGTTTCTGACACCACAAAAATAACACATGCACAACCTCACCTAAAATCCAGGGAAGCCAGAAATGAGTTTAATTACAGATAGGCTGTTGCAAGAGTTCAATAATTAAAATCTACCATGGTCAAACAACTATTTTCTATAAGAGAAAACAATTTTTTCTTAAGCTGTTAAACTGATAACACACAGAGAGAGGTGATTCATTGGACATGGGGTTTTGCAAACATGTTTTCCTCCTTGCAAGATTCATCAATATGCTGCTGGAATTAACTGATTTTTTTCTTACAGAATTCAATACTTGTTCCAGCTCATAGCTTGAAATGAGAGTGCCCTGAATGCTGCTTCCTCTCTACTTTCTCCACCTGAAATAGATTTTGAAGTCTAAAACTACTGCGCAGGGATATGGATGGAGTCCATGTTTTACTGTTGCCAAGTGAAGCTGAAAGGGACACCACACATCAAAGCTGGAGTGAAACAGTTTACCCTGCCTGGAGCTTTTCTCTACCTCACCCCTGGAAGTTCCTGACCTCATGTTGCAAATGGCCAGATGATACACTCTGAATCACTGTAGTTTAGATCATGGTGTCCAAAGGCAACCTGAAATGGTCAACGTACTTTTAAATACTGTCCGATAAACCATAACAGTTCAAGAGCTGCTTTTCATGTTACTGAGTTGTCTTTGTCCACAGCAGGACAGACAGCGGTCGCTGGTTATAGCCTTGGGCTGCCTGTTTCGTGAGTCACCGTCCTATCTCTGAGAGCTGCCTACCCTGGTTTTGTCTTCTGAGATTAATAGCTTTGATATTTAGCCCTGCTCATTTCAGCAGTACAGAGAGCCATTACACAGATGGGTTCTCTGGAGCTTTTCACACAGCTTTGAACTGCATGGTTCACGCAAAAGAGAAGGTGTTAGTAATACTGAAGAGTCATCTGCCCAATTCCACCTATCCAATTTTCTGAAACACTGAATACTCACCACTTGCCATCTGTAGATCTCAGCCTGGTTTAGATCTACTAGGAATTTTTAGCATATTCTTTTAAAGTGCTCTTGACCTCTGCGTTCACCTATTCTCTGAGGTTTGCTTTATTTTTTGCTGAGTGAATAGCTGTAAGCAAAGCATATGGACAATTTCTTACATTTTTTCTCTTAGCAATGTTCCATAAGTGGCTTAAGGTTTTTTTATAGTGAATTTCTGAATTGCTTATGCAATATTGATATTTCTTTTTCTATTTTTATGTTTTCTCTTCGTGTATACTGATCCATGATAACTTCAATAATTCACAGCTGCTTACTAAAAAAATCTGTTTATCCCTAATGCAAACACAAACAGGCACCCAGCTAAGGGATGCAAAAGATGCATACATAAAGCCCTTGAAGGAGCTTCTTTTCCCTAACATTACCTCTCTGTTTTCCCATCCCTACCATGATTTCTCCTTCTGTTCATCTTTTTTTAATGCAGCCTTTTTCTCCTGTGGCAGTTTTCTCCCCTCAGAATTTTCAAAGCTGAGAAATAACCATCACTGGAGCAAGCCTCTGTGGTCTCAAATATCTTCAGATGGTAAAGGTAAAGCTCCCCTCTAATCACAGTGCCCACAGAAGGGACGTGAAACTGAATATCCAAGCCCTGAGCAAGGACTTTCTCTGAGGCTGCTCAGGTGGCAGCGGGCGGGATTCAACCATCGTATCTAAATACTGGAGGATAAACTGGGCTGCAGCTGTCAGCATCATCAGGAGACTTTTCTCACTGGCGCTAGTGGAACTAATTGTAAAGCACCATTGTAGTGCGTGGGAGGCTGGAAGTAATTTTAGTGATGGTGGAAGGTGCCAGACTTATCAGATATGGAAGATGTTGCTCTAGATTTCTCTTGTGCAGTGCATGATACCTATGCTAGCTTGCTGTAAAACCCTATTGCTACTGTGACTGAGGACTTTTGATTTAATAATCGTTAGCATGCTTGTTTTGCATCACTGATGACTTGGCAAAGTTTTCTGTTTTCGGAACAGGTACTGTATAGGCAGAAGGATTAACAACATCATTTTGCTGGTGTCTGCTTATTCTGCTGTGGAGTCAGCACTTCCATGTATGCAAAATTATTCAATATATCTTTGGTACCACAACTTAGCAAATTAACAAGCTTTCTTATGCATCAAACCAGGGAAGCCATTAATTTGTTACTGGAGAGCACTGCAGAAACACACAGCTCTGAACAGTCCTGCTCTGTACTTCCTTGGAGACAGATAGATACATATTTTCTAGTATTTATGGACTCTGGAAATACTTAGGAAAAAATGCATATTGTGTTATCGTACTAACCAGAGACATGACAGTTATTAAAAACCCCGTTTATTTCTCGGCTTGCCCCACTATATTTTAACAGTTGTAGTGAAATCCTAAAGCAAATACATGAAATGCATATATTTCCATTTTGTTGAATTCTGTTGAATTTATTTTAGAGCAGAAAGACAATGTAATGTTACTGTCCTTTGTGGCTTCCGCTAGTCAAACAACACCATCCAGCCATTGGCCCTATTTGGCATTGCCAGTCAAAGCTTTTCCTAACGTGAAATAGGAAACATTACAGAGCTACTGGTTTCATCAGTCATAGCAGACAATGTTGGTGGTTTTTTCCAGAAAAAAGTATGCCCAGGACAAAGCCTTCAGTCCAGCACCCTTGGCTTATAACAGAGCTTGCACAGAAATACATTTCCAGCTGAGCTTTAGTGTCTAGGGTAGAATGGAATGGATCCATTGTGAGCCTGATGTGCTTTCACACTGCAGAAAAATCTGGCTTACTGTCACCAAGTCACGAGGCTCAGGCTCATATCCATATTTGAATATCTGCTCTGAGGATTACACTGCCTACCAAGGAGTAACTAACACATCTAGGCAGTCCTGCCCTGCCTGGGGGCAGACGTTCCTCTGGACTCCCATGATTTGTTCCAAGAGCTACCTAAGCCTCTCCATGCTTCCAACTGCCATCAGTGCATACTTTCTCAATAGTCATTTTATAAAAGCTTTTCTCTGTTTTATTCTCACCTGATGATGAAAGAGACCCGGTAAAGCACAACTGTCCTGGAGAAAATACCACAGAACACCTCCCTGCCCCAAATCCCAATCTGTTATCTCAAGTATCTCCTTTTTGGTCCTGCAATCCAGAGAACAGCAGTGATCCCTGGGGCTGACAGGACCAGTTTTCTTCTTCCTCTTAACATCTGCCTCTCTGGCCAAAACTCTTCTGTCCAAAGCAACATGGACACAGATTTTGGAGTCCCCTTGTCTCCTCTACCTGTCTACTCCCACCCCTCCCTGGCATTACAATGAGTTCCCACCTGACCATGTTAGCATCTGTAATCAAACAGGCTGAATATGTAGAGCAGCTGCAACTCCATTTTGTGACCAGCAGCTTCTATTACCTGTGTCACCACTCAAAACAGAGACCTGGGTAAAAGGATTAATTTCCTTAGTATTACTTTGTGATGTCGGATGTATCCAACAGAGGGATTGGAAGTTTGTAAATCTGAGATAACAAACAATCAAAGTACATAAAAATGTATAGCCCTGAGAAAAAGCCTTACAAACAGGCTTGAGTGAGCCTGAAATAGGATTTAGATCTGAGAAACTGCTGCTGCTTAAGATCTACCCTGTACTAATGGAAAACAAGGTTTTGATTATAAATAAACAGGTCTGTGCCACAGACACACCTGATTTCATCATCACCAGTTTCTCATCAGACCATGGAATAACCCACAGCACTGAACTTGACTGTTCACGTCAACTAGAAGAGCCCAGCAAGTTTAAAATACAGATAACTTTGTGAATAGTAAATATCCTAAGCAGTAACCTGAATTCAGGCAGCTTTCAGGTTAGTTGAAAAGGCGAGTAGCTACTTCACTCAGCCTGCAGAACTGGCAGAAGAGAAAAAAAAACCCAACAAACCTCAGCTCTGGAAGCCAAGGGCAAAGAAACAATGTGGAGAACAAAATGAAAGTTACCTCGTGAATGGCAAGTTTCAGCTTGCTTCTAACTGCAGTAATAAGAAAGCAAAGTGATTCACTCTGGCAAAGTTTTCCAGCTTGGGGAGCTTGAAATAATACAACCACGCACCACAACTGCTGCCTGTGAGTAAGCTCAGAGCAGGGCTGAGGGCAGCCTGAGAGTATCGAGATCGCTTGGGGAAGGTGGAAATGAAAGGCTCTCCTTCAGCAATATAGAGATAACTGAGCCTTCTGGGGAGGAGGGAACAGGGGCAGTAGCAAATGGCATTGCAGTCTTGTAAAAACAGAATTAAGTAATGATGGCTTGTTCTGTGAAACAAAAGCCACTGTGCTTGTCCATAGAGGCCGGGAGCTGGGCTTTTGTGCGTACCATGTAGCACTGTGCCTTGGAGGAATTGCCAGGTCATCGTATAAAGTCATCTTTTTGGGAGCTGTCAAGAAAAGATATATTTCAGAGGTGAGTAAGAGGCATTGAGAGACTTACCCTGTGACAAGCTAGTCACAGAGTGAATTAAAAAATAGCCCAAACCAAAACTGCCTGAGTGTGGTTAATATTTATCTAGATGTTCAAACTGAAGATCAGATTGCAGCTCATAAAACGTTGGCCAATCATAGCAAGATTTTTCAACTAAACTATTAACATTTTTCAAGTACAAGCATGTTGATATAACTTAAAATGAAAGCTACAAAACAGCAGGTCTCATTATTGTCACTTAACTAAAACCTCCAAGACAATTCATTATGTGTATGTACTTTTAAATTTGTCAAAATTTATCTAAGAGGCAGTAAATTTAACTTTTGCAGCCTTTACTTAGGTGGGTACACTAAACTTTTTTTTTATTATTATTATTCTAAAATTGCTTCTCACCAAAATCATACTTTTGTCCCCAGGCATTTTCCTCATTTCTTTCTATTCCGTAATTCAATGACCACAAAATCACATAAACTTAACTACAGAAAGATTAATTTTAGGTTGCTGCTGTTTCATCTTGCTTGGGCGTTTCTCTTTGTGGACCATCTGTGCTTGACAGTGTGATAGCCACAATTCACTTACCTTTCTTAAGGGTAACTTATACTGAGTGTTTTCAATCCTTTTCAGTGTGTAGACCCCTGAAAAATTATTCATGGGTCTTTTGACGGTTCCATAAAAAATTGAACCCAGTTGACAGTAAGTGGTGTTTTTCACTTTCTACTTTTTAGTGGTCCTCTGCTTCTCCAAGGTCCATGGACCACAGACTTGAAGCTATTGAAAGCCTCCATAACTTGCACAGACTTATTCCACCTGTTCTGCAATTGAGCCTGACTTTAACCCTATACTAATGGATAGCACTGAAGTTGTGGGCAATGCACTACTAGCATGCATATACGTATGTTGTGTGAGACACTTTAAATGTATAGGCTATGTAAAATATGTGCTTACAAAAATGGTATATAGGATCTTATATAACGGAGGTCTATGGCTGTATCCAAAATCCATATTTCTAGCTCTTTCCTTCCTGTACATCTAAATGAAGAACTGCCCATATTTGGGCCTGATAGCTCAGGAAGAATAATTTTAGAGCCTGTCTGTATGAAACTTGACTGCTGCACAGTAGGACAAGCTCATGGGAGTGAGTCTTCCTTCTTCTGCTGCCTCCCTAACCTCCAGTCCTGAGCAAGGGTTTTCTGCAGGGGTTGCTCATGCCCAGGGAAGAGAGAGCTCCAAATGAGCTGCACCTACAGATATCAGGCGAGCAGTCTCATTTAAACAAAAAAAGGTTTCAAAAGCTCATACTTTGAAAGATCCTGCTCACTGCATGGAAGACTTTCTCCTCTGATAACATTCCTCTCTGATTTGTTTTCCTAAGTTTAGGCAGCTCTTTGCTGGTACTGCTGCTGCCAGAGTCCTGCCAGAGGAGCCATAATTTCTTAATAGCTTCCACCAATGAGCTGTCGTGTTAACAAAACAGAAGATGAGAAAATGTAGATGTAGAGTGGGAAGATATAACCTGAGGCTAAGGAGGCAGCTGCTCATAGCGCCTTCTGTAACGTGGCCCCAGAGGAAAACTGGAACTGGCGTACCCAGGAGCAGGTGGGATGTGATCCTCCCTTCTGAAACCACCAAGTTTCTGTTCACCTTCTTAGACATCTAAGCCTCGACCAAGCTTCATAAAATCATAGAATCAACTAGGTTGGAAAAGACCTTTAAAATCATCAAGACCACCCATTACCCCAGGACTGCCAAGTCCACCACTAAACCATGATATGGAGGGCCTCATCTACACTGGTTTTGAATATTTGCAGGGGTGGTGATTCCACCACTTCCCTGAGCAGCCTATTCCAATGCCTAATCATCCTCTCTGTGAAGACATTTTCCCTAATATCCATTCTAAACCTCTCCTGGCACAGCTTGAGGCCATTACCTCTTGTCCTATTGCTTGTTACTTGGGAGAAGGGACCAGCTGTGCACCAAGGCAGGAAAACAAACCCAGGAGATTTCCCATGTCCCATTCACTTCTGAAGAGGGGGCTTGACAGTAATACATTGACAAGCAAAGCCATCAGCTATTCAAGATGATCAAGAGCAGTGACATTTCCACATTTCCAGAGCTCTCAATAAGCACAGTTAATTAAGTCTTGCATCATCACTGCAGTTAAACACAAGTAAGTATTCATGTCCCCTCTTGACAGAGGAAGATGCTGAAGTCTGGGGGTATTTAGGGCCATGGAGTGAGTCACTGGCAGAGCTAGAGCTACATTTTAAGAACTGTAAGCTCCAAGATCACTGCTTTTTCTTTTAACTTATTAGATTGAAAAATGCCTCCTTCTCAGTGTGAACTAAAGGGAAGACAGAGGATATTCTTCCGTTATCAGTAACAACAGGATAACCTTTTCCACAGTGTGACACCAACCATCAAAGTATTGTGACTAATTTGCAGTACAAGGAATATCTCTCATTTGGGGGCCTATTTAGGCAGGAAAAATGAGAAGAGGTGATCGGGAAGTCCTGGTCTTGTGGTCACGGCCAGCACATAAGGCAGGGAGGGGTTCATAAAGTGCCCTGCTTTCCTTCCAGTCCTTACCTCAGCTGTCTCCTGCTCACATTAGTGCCTATGTCTCAAGATTAACAGCCCCAGGAGCCTTCCAAACTCTATAGAAATAGCTCCTACCTCATACGTATTACAAGAAGACACAACAGATGGATAAAAGAGAGAACTGTACAAGTAAGTTATCAGTGAAATCAGACTCTCAGGCCTGTTTTTAAACTCTAAAAAAATCTGAACATACACACCAAAATATATTCAAATTTATTAAATTTATGTCATAATTAGGATTCAGAATAATCTAATGTACATATAATTATCTACGGACAAAGAAGTAGGCGTGTGCATGGGCGTCTAGAAGGCAATGAGTTCTTAAAGTGAGTGTTGCCTAAACTAACCTGCCTCAACTTGTAATAATGGTTTTTCCAAAGCGTAACAGTGGGCCAGTTTGTTGGGTGTAGCAAAACTGGAGACTGCAAGTCAGAGATTGGGAAGGTGGCATTAGTATCACTTTTCCACCATTTTAATCTCAAGGTTATTTTCTGAATCGCCTTTTCCCTTTGGCTCTGGGAGTGTCTCACAGTGCTATAAACCTAAAAGATGCTCAGGAACGGCATCCTGGGAGGGTGATTCTAAGGAGCTCCACTCCATCTTCCCAGTTCAGTCAGAAGCAGAAGGTAGCAAAAGACCAACAATACTCAAGAGCCACATCCCTACAAGACAAACATTCCCAGAGAGGAGTTTTCCAGGACCAAATAAATCAGCTTTGTGGAAACATAAATCAGCTATACTGTATTAGAGGAAATGGTTTAACGTGTGTGTAGTGATCCCATTGCAGATAAATTCTGCTTTCCATATACTTTTTTTGCCTGGGGAAATGAACAAGACACAGGGAATTCTTAAAAAGTGGTCATCATGCTTACTAACAAGCCATAACATAGGTTCACATTTTAATGAAGTAATATAAATTTATGGAACTACCATAAATAAATATTACAGATAAGGGTACATGTTGACAGTGATTCATGTTTCCATATTTAGAACTCAGATCTCAACTGAGTATCTTTACCATTAGCTGCATTTCATCAATGGCTGTGATCTGGTATGTTTTCTTCACTGAAAACACGATAACATTACTAGCTCTAAACTGGCTACTTCAAAAGTAACTCAGGGAGCATTTCTGCTCCCAGCAGCACCATCTCTAAACACCAGGAACCTGCAAGCAGAGTGTGACCCAGGCTGCAAGATAACAACACATGATACCAACCAGATACAAATGTAATAAGGAATAAGAAAACACTTCATGGTCAAAAAAGCACCTTTGGCTGCCCAGTTTTGTTCATTATTGTGACAAACACATTATTTCTTTTAATCCTTAAATAGCACTCGTATGCTGGATGCTCTACCTCCAATCCACACATTTTGCTTTATCTTCATTTTTTAACTTACAAGCAATTTGGACATATACTGCTGTAACATGCAAGACTAAGTCAATACATATGTATAAGAACATAAAAACAGCCATACTGTGTAAAGAACCAATATCCATCTAGCTCACTATTGTAACTCCAGAACTCGTAGCAGATGTTTTTGGGAAAGGCTGCAGAAAACAGAGTATTTTTAGTGTGAATTTCCACATGGCATTGCTTCCCAGCTTCCAGCACCACATTAAATATTTATCTGACTGATGTGATATTACATATTTCCATGTTTCCAGATCTCCCAGTGTTAGAGGATAAAAGAACCTTCTAGTGCTGTGTAAAACCTTCAGGCTGTTTTGAATTAGCCCATCCACTGTCATTCTCACCACCAAACTCTGTGTTGTTGGACTCAGTTTCTTTAGTCCATCAAAGAAACTTGTTTAACAGTCTGGATTAGCGTCCATAAAACTCAGAAAACCCTAGAAAAAAAAGATCCTCGGGCATAATCACAGTTACCGTATTATTTATGCATGCAAACCTCACAGCTATCCCTGCACATAGGCGTCTTGTACCAAGTATCAGCCTCATGACCTTCTGCTCCAGGGCCCAGGAGGTGAAATCCTTGGCTGTTTTTTCATTCAGTCCTTTGACAAAGCTTGTGTTTATGTCTCAGAGTGCTAAAGTTTAGCCTGTAGAGATAATGCTGTCTCTTATTCAGGGAAATACTGTCAATCTCATCGAGGAAAACAAATACAGGAATCTGGCCAGTTTACAACCATGTGTTTGTTTGTGGTGGCACATTCCTAGGAATGTGCTGGCAATGAAGAGCTACAGTAAAGTGGGATTGCAATTAAAACTTTCCACCCCCCTGGGTTTTCTTTGTAGGGGCAGCACTGTCAGCTAACACCCAGCAGCAAGGCATGAGCCTGCAAAGCTGTGACAGCCTCGCTGCCACCAGATGCTGTGACAAATGCTCAGAGCTACCAAAGCAGATACCAGAAGAGCAGGGCTGAGATTCTCCAGGTGAGGGGGACACCCTGCACCCCATCCTTCACCGCTGTGGCTTCAGCAGGCACCTGTCTGCTCAGCTCCTCCTCCTCCCCCAGCCATTATCTCTGCATGGAACCTGAATCTGTCTGTCTCTAGCTGCTGCCATTGCCTCTCTGATTTTATCTGGAAGCCTTCCTGGCAGGCAATGCAGCTGCATGCTGTTGCCTGCCCACACAGAGCCACTTCTACCCTTTATGCCATCTCCCTGGAGAGGTTTCACCCAGGATCCTGTGATGTTCCCACCACATCCCCTCTGCAGGCTGGGGTTACAGACATCTATGGCTCCTCAGCAGGGCTGTGAAACTCTGGAGATAAACCTGGTGGGGCCAAAGCCTTGATGGAGCTGACCCTGGCTTCTGTTCATCTGCTTTCCTGAGCCAATTCAGAGGAGGATGACCACAGAAAGAAGTTGAAAGGCTCAAAATCTAGTGAACCTAACATAAATACATTTCAACGACAATGTCTTCTGCCAAATCTCTTGGATTTTTCTCTAGTAATACTTTGTTTGTATTTTTATCATGTTATTCTTTCCTATTACCTGTGAAAATGTCTGATATCAATGACCTCTTTAAACCCTGGAGATTTACTACAGACTTTACCTTTTCAATATCATCCACCTTTTTGGAACACAGAATAAAAATTTTGCTGCAATCGAATGTGATTGTGAGGAACTGCCCTCCTGCTCCGTGGAAAAAAGATACTGATATTATCTCCTAATGAGAGAAATGAAAGCATGAAATGAAGCAGCTCCTATCTACTGGACTGATTCTATCTAAACTTGTATAACATTGCACATGCATTATAATAACCTCCAATAGCCCTTATCAAACATAAATGGTTTGTTGTATATGGAAGTTAAAACATCAGACTGAAGCTAAACCTCTTCTGAACTTAATGGCAAGTCCTACCTCTTTGTTTCTAAAGGGCATGCCATGCCTACACCTTCTTGTACAGATGGTCAGATGGTTTCTTTAGACAGCTGGGTTTTCTTTCTTACAGTTTCTCATGCACCTCCTCTAAACCTAGCATAGGAAGAAGGCAACGGAAGTCCATATAGACCAAGGGGCTGGGAGGAAGAGTACCAAGGCTGCAAAAAAGAGCAATTTTCTGTTCTTTCATTCCTAGAGTCTTCCAGAGAACATTAATTTGGACATTATTTTCATAAATAAAAAATAGCGCCACAAATACATGTAGCTTGCATTACTTTCATTTCCAATAAAAGGAAAAGCTAAGAACCTGAATGTTGACTATGCATTGAATGTGCTGCCAAATAAATTAGGCAGACCTCCCCATCTACCCCCAGGTAATAAAAACTGGTATGCTGTACAGCAATAAAAACATCACCAATCAATACAATCTGGAAGAAAATTCTTGAGTAATTCACATCAGTATTAGACAAGCATGCAGTCATTTCTAGTGTCTTGGACAGCACACTACATTAGACAGAACTGATAACTATATAGTGATATATTTGTAAACAGCAAGTCCAATACATTCGCAAGTAGGGAATGTATTTTGTCTTTCTTAATTATTTGCAAATGAATGCTTAAAAATTACCCAAAGACACTATGATATGTAATTAGAAATTACATGGGGTTTGTGCACTGCTGTAAGATTTCCCCCCGCAAATTTACATCACCATGTGCAGATTGGGATGAAAATGCTGCACACTAAGGAGGTATGGATTACCCATTGGTAAAAATCATGAGTCTGCTCCCAGGACATGGTTACTGGAATCAAATCAACCACAGATAGGGTAAGTGTAGATTTTGTTTGTTTGGTGTTTATGCATACCTGCGTAATCTCACATTTTGTAATGAGCTTCTCAGCTCCCAGTAAATGCTTTATTGGAAGGAAAAGATCTTCATATGCAGTTCTCAGCATACTACGCTTTATAAAAGTGTCTCAGTAGAAATGTCCAGAAAGCACATTTTCTTGGAAAAAAAAAAAAAATGCCAATTAGCTATTGTGCTGCATGATCATGTCCATGCTTTGTCTTCACTGCAAAGAGCTCATGCTTTCCTATGAAGGTATCACTCCTGTTATGAAATACTAATGCAGATCTAAATTGACCAGTTCCAGCTGACCCTAGCTACACTAGGTGTCTCTGTCAGATTCTGCCCTGAGACAGGCATCTCAATATGAAGACACACCTTCTCTGAAAGACATAGCTGAAGGGAGGGTGGAGGTAGCTCTGCTGCTCAGTGCTGCTGATAAGCTAGCCCCATGACAGCGCTACAAGCAATCCATATGTACTGATTCATATGCATCTCAGCATAATTCTTTTTATTAATCCTGGAGAACAATGCACTCTTTGGTTAAAATAAACATGCAAAACCTATAGAAATTTGATGTTAAGACAATTTTATGAGTGCAGGGGAACGTAAATATTTTCCTAAAGGAAGTGGTGCAGACACGTATGGACACTGTGAAACAAATATTCTGCATGAAACTTGCTTTTCACTGCCACTCCCTCGCCAGTAAACTTTACAGGGACCTAGGCAAGCACCAGTTGCTCTCTTCATCTGCGTTACAAATATACTTTCCAGGGGCAAATCTTCTTACATTCCAGAAACAGACCCTATGGAATGACACTGGTGAACAGTCCAACAGCAGGAAAACTGCTTGTAAAGCCTTGCCAGCCTGAGTTCAACTGCTGCCTGCTGCTGTGGTAGGCTGGCTGCTGCTCAGAGAGCAGCACAAGACCTCCCTTAAAGGTTATATATGAAAAAACAAAGGACTCTGAAATGCCCATGTAGATCTCAGTGAGGTGCTAAAGCAAACTTGCTGAGTGATGTGTTATATGATACTTATGTCTCAGATGTTTATTTAACTACTATTAACTATAACTATTAACTATTTAACAAGAGAGTTGTTCTGGCTTGCCATTAAAATAGAAAAGTAGGCATTTGCTCATCTATCAAAAGGGCTTTCCTGCCTTTAATGACTGCAATCCCATAAGCTGTGTCAAAAAGACCTGGTGGAGCAATGACATTTAGACTGCATATCCATACTTAGACTGATGATGCCACTGCCTCCTCTGGACTGGACTGCCTGGTTTCTGCTCACTGGCTCTGGCCATCATTTTACAGGGAATTCAGTCAAACACGGATAGGTGAAGTGGAGCACAATGGTTCACAGAGGTGAGTGAGCAGATCAATTGTTTAGTTTTTTTGTCCATAATACTTCACTTAACCTGAAGTACCATTCTGTATTGGCAAAAAGTCCATCTCAAATCCCTGTAAGATTTGACTAGGTGAGCACTGTGTCCACATCTTCAGCAATCAGCAACTCAGAGAAAAGACAATGTCAATAATGTGGTACAATATGAAGGTACTGTTTTAGAATTTATATATATTAAATACAGGATTAAAAAAGCCGAGTTCCCAAATCAACTAATTAACTATTGAAAAACTTAATCCAGAAATATTTTTAAGCATTAGCATCCTGTGCTACTATTAATGAGACTACTGACTGCAAATGTTATCAATGTTAACATCTTGTCACAGTGCTGAAAGACAATTCTGAATCTTAAGACACTTGGTGTGTGTCTGAATATCTTAGGGTTTGCATTTTATGTTGCTTAACAATTAAAATGGATTCGCCTATGGATATTATCCACTCTTATAAAGCCAGCTTCACTAGCTGACTTCAGCAGCAGAAATATCAGTACTGTCCAAGCTGCAAGTTTAAACTTCAACAAAAACATTAGTTCTAAAGCTTCACAAGAAAATGTCAAGGAAATACTCTTCCTATGCAGTCAGTGAATTTCATCCCCACCATAATCCTACTGGCATTATTAGCAAAATATATGGAAGGAAATACTGATTATCATGGCTAATTTAGAAGAATGAAACCAAGAAAACAGCATCACACTCAACACTGCAGAACCAGATTTGCTCTCTCTCGAGACTGAAATTCCTTATCTTGTGTATACTTAATATTCCCTCTTTCTAACTTACTTTTTTGACTGGAAGTTGAAAACTAGAGTTTCATTACTACTCCCGTTACATGCTTTAAAAGGGCATAAGGATTGAATCTAGAGGGCTAGTTCGCTTTAATATGTTTTTCACAACAATATACATTTTTTTTTCTGCCATACAATGGTTTAACCATTTATTTGAGCTGCTACGTCTTTCTTTTGTGGTGAAAGACATACTTTTACTAGAACTAAGCATCCTGTATTAATACATTTTACTTGATGACATTTAAAACCCAATTTGAATGGGCACACATGCCACATATTTAATACAATAATTTTCTGTGCACTATGTGCATTACTGCAAATTGTTTCTCTTTGCCCTGGTCTCACTCAGGTGGAGGTGAGTGGGTCCTGCTCTGTGGAAGGGCTCCCAGCCATGAGGCAACTGCAGTGGGGAGATGCAGCAGCTCAGGGTAGGACAGGTCAGCCAGCGTTAGGCTGTAATATTTCACAGTGCTCTGAATGTGGACAGGGTTAGAGCTTTGTAAATAAGTGCCAGGAGACAGCATTTTAAAACCCAAAAAATACCTCCATAAAAGCAACAAAGCCATCAAGGCAGAAAATTCTGTAGATAGGGCGAGACCTGGGTGTGACAGAAAGCTCGAGGGAGGATAAGGAAGAATTAGGCAGAACTTCCACCATTGGGCACAATGGCTTGAAACCACTATAAGAACTTTCCTTTCTGCAGTGAACAAAGATTTTTTCCATCTAATCCTTCAGGCTCCTAGTCATATGTGGTGACAGCTGCTCATGCTATGACACAGGGTCAAAAGAATTTTAAATATGACCTTTTTAGCTCGGAGAAAAGCCTCCATTCTTGAAGTAGCTTTCTTTTCTGGCCACCTTAAACGGTTGGTAGCTGCACAGTTTGCACAGCTGTGAAGGTCTCAATTTCAGACACGTTTCAGCTACTGACTCTGGGTGGGTAGAAGTGGAGGAAGCAATAAATTTTGAAGAAAACAAACCATTATAAACTTTAGTTTCTAATTTTAATGTATTATTACACTGGGTTTTGTATTGAACATCACTAATGCCAATAGGCATAATTGCCACCTTCATGTCAGAACATGAGAGATATAAGAAATAATTAAGCTCATTCTCTAGCAAACATCACATAGAATAAGAAAACTCCCATTAACAAGGCACTTCTGTTTGTCACATATGGCCTGAAACTGCCAGCCGCATGGAAAAGAATTAAAGCCTATTGGGGAAGAAAGTCATCCTTGCCAAATCTTTCCCAGAAGTCAATCTCACAGCTTTCCAGCAAACCCTCAGTCTTTCAAAAGAAGTTGAACACTGAATATAGCCAGATCTTGCCAGAATCAGAAATGAAAAAGCTACCAATCTGCCCGTAGAAGGTCTACAAGAAATATTCTTAATTCCTTAACCATCAAAGTTTACATGTAGATATCCAGTATGTAATGCATATCATGCAGCGTACCAGAGGTCCTCATAGAGTAGATGGGGGCAAAACCTTCCAACTACTATGTACTAGAATGAACTCACAAGAATTGTAAATAAAAAAGCACAGTTATCATTTAACCTTGCAAAACAATAATTCCCTCCCACATCTCAGTCCAGTCCTCAAGTAAGCATCACAAAATATTTAGGTTTAAATATTAGAGTGTTTAGCATTAAATAGATACTATATAGTGTTAAATGGTACAGAACAAGTAGAAGCATTGGGTTTATGCTCATTACAATTCTTTCAATATCTCATCTGCTAACTTGTTCCTATTCTGCAAATGCTCTTTCTCTGTCTCCATCCATCACCTCTACTGCTACTGAAAGCTCTCTGGTAGCATCACTTCTCCCACAGATGGGCTAAGTATTTAACATAATTACAGATTACTTTTCCTTTTCTTTGGTCACTTAAAAATAACCTGCAGAACTTCACTTATTTTGCGGAACAGTCCCATTCTGAGGAAACAGTCAATTCAGGGATGGGGTAAGGAATGAGTGGCTCCGGCAGGGTGGAATTGTCCCAGTTCTGTTTTGCTGCTGGGGCAAATATATCAGAATGGGAGAAATGTTTTCCAGTGATATCTGCATCAGACTTGCTGAAATGCTTGCGTACGGGAAAGCTTGATGACATCTCACATCAGTTGGTCTAATAATACATACTGCCTCCCTTTACAAACCTTCCTACTTTTACAAGCTTAACTATCACAGCCTGCAACACAATTGTTGTAAAAAAGCAAAAGAGCGAAGAAGAAAATTGCACAGGCACCAGGAAATAAACAGCCGGCTCCATCAGTGAAGGGGAACAGGGAGGGGGGAACAGGAACCCCCAGCTGAGCAGCTGCCTTTTTATACTCTACTCCTGCTTTGTTCAGGGAAAGAAGCTGATGTGTGTTTTCAAACATTTGACACCCCCTCACACTCAATCATCTAGCGAAAGTCATACAGAAGACTCTAACTGCCAGATAGTGTACATACTGTATTACACTGAGATATACGGAAGAGAGCCATGAGACTCAGCCAGCCTATTAAGATAACCCAGTCCCTTCCCACAAGTACTGACAGCTTGGAGGTGAGCACTGCTAATGGAAGCTTTCATTCGTCAACTTCTGCCCATGTTTCTGCTGCTGTGTCATGTCACAAAGGCCAGACTGAATTTCAAATTATCTGAATGCTGCCTGTCTTGTCTTCTGTACCTGTAGAAATCCTTTGCAAACTCTTTGTGGTCATCTTCAGTTTCCTGACAACAGCTTCTGCCCCGATCCGTGATACACGCTGAAAAAAAGTATTTTATATAACAAGCAGTGAAAAAATACTTTGGTTTGGGGTTTCTTTGACAACCACCACCTCTCTCTTGAAACAGAAAGCTAATCTCCTGAGCATAGCCAGCAAAGGCCACGTTGTGAGCAGGATGACAGCTGGAACTCCTGTAGCAGTTCTATTTTGAAGAAGTGTCTGATGGGAGCGCCTCCGCTGCTGCCAGCACAGGCTGCTGCTGCCTAGGTTAGACATGGAGCCCAAGGAAAAGCATTGCAGTATTTCAGAAGGGCAAAACTTCAGAAAACATTTTCTTTTGATGATTTTCTGCTTCCAAGCACTGAAGACAGGTGCTTTTTATTTTACTTGCTTCCTCTGAAACAGGGGATATTTAGGTTATCTTCAGAAATTATTAGAAATTCAGAAATTCTTTACTATGAGGTGGCAAGACACTGGCACAGGTTGCCCAGAGAACCTGTGGCTGCCCCATTCCTGGAAGCGTTCAAGGCCAGGTTGGATGGGGTCTTGAGCAACCTGCTCTAGTGGAAGGCATCCCAGCCCACAGCAGGGCTTTTCAAACCCAAACCATTCTGTGATTCTACGATTCACTTACAGTTGTTGTTATGAAATGCTTCTCTGAGGGTACAATGATCAGAATCAGGTCCTACAAATACATGTGACGCAGTCTCTGATGCACAAAGCTGACTTTCTAAGATGAGAAAGATTTGAGGAGAGCGACTGCGTATTTGAACCAAATAAGCATTCCTCTCTTTCTTCATATAAATCATAAATAGTAACTTCTTTCAATTGTCCCCCATTGTTGTTACTCATTGTTTCCATACAAAGATGAGTATTTTCAGGTGAGGGTTCTCATCTTGCTGATGAACTAGGGGAGGGATCTTTGCATACAGAGGCAAATAGGAAACAAATGTATGTCTATGAATACATACACACATCTCTACATCTGAATTTTTAAAGAAGACAAGGGGGTGGAAAACAAAAGTACTACTGGCAAAGTGAAGGTTATGGGCTAAGACAGGAGAAGGTATCAAAGAGGAACAGAACTCTGAAGGGCATCTGAGGTGAAGAGAAGCAGCTTAAACTTTGTATGTTGAAATGAGACACACATATTAGGAAGGAACATCCCTGAAATTGCAGCCAAGGAAGCATGCCGTAGAAACTACAAATTCTGAGGCTGTGCAAGTTCTCTGTTAAGTTAATGGAAGCTTTAAGGAAAAGCTCAATGGCGGAGTTCTAGCTGTGTTCATAATCCTCGGTTCTGAAACCATCCAGTTTTCGAACGGATAGTATTCCTATTTCTTGCTTCTGCCTCTTGCTTTGCATTGGCTCTGATGCTTGTTGGACCTCACCACCAGAATATTCAACTTACTAAAAAGGCAGCAAACTAATCCAGCAATGAGAAGGGGAGAGCTTTCCGCCAGGCTGAGCCCAGGGTCTGGCAGGCAGCAGAACAGGGCAAGAGAGGGAAGGGAATAGATGGGAGCAGGCCGGAGGAAAACTTTCACATTTTGGTGATAGCAAATTTCAGACTCGCTTAGCAGTCACACATAACTCAGTTGTGGAGGGAGGAAAGTTGCAGGAAGCTCAGATGAGGATTTTGGTAGTTTGGCCACAAAGAAGGAGACTTGCAAATATTCATAGAATTAATTAATGCACGATTGGTGCACACCTTCAGGAAGGACAGAAGACTTAGAAAGCACTCTCAGCTTATAGACTCCCATAACAAAGTTGACAGCAGTGATAACCAACAACAGCAGCTCTGTTTTGAATCTCAAATTTCAGTAGAAGTAAGAGATTAAGAAGCCAGAGAGAGAACTTGGGGTAACTGATGAAAGATGATTAGAGAAAGCCACGATTAATATAGGCATAAGATAGATGAGACAGTCAGAAACTGGTCCTCCTGACTGCTTTTACACTGGCTGTAACTTCAGCACCTCTGATGGAAACCAGAGGAGGAGTAGGTCATGAAATCACAATGGAAAATATTTCAACAATAGGACCATGGGTTGCAGCATAAAACCAGGGGTGGGTATTTTTTTTAAATATGAACTTTGATGTATATTGATTGAATGCATTCCTACATCCGTAGATACACAAGAGCAAGGAGACATGGACCTACATGTTTGTTTACTACTTATTCTGAAACCTAAAACCACTGTGTATATCAAAATCATTAACTATTTCACAGTTGATCTCTCAGAGCAGGTTGTGAAGAACCTGAAGCCCGTAAGCCAGCAGCAGCCTGTAACATCACCTTTCTGGCATTTTTTCTGTTATTCCCAGGTAACACAAAGTATGCAATACTGTGTGGCACTCGGATTTAAAAAGAAGCCGCCAGCTAACACACATAGCTTTGTGCTATGGACTGTCCCCTGCAGAAATCCAGGTTCCAAAATCAAGTTTCCCTTAAGCTATACCCTGCATGCAGCAACTGGTACACCACAGCTTGTGGTTGCACATAGGCAGTAGGCTTGAAAAAATTACAATCTAGAGACAATATGATACAAGCGATATGAAGATAAGTTATCCAGCTGGCAACAGTGCTTACGTTCAAATTAATCACAAATCTTTAAATTGGAATATTTTCAATAATTCCTTGCAGGCTATCAAGACCATCAAATCCGATGAACTGCAAGCATCGGGGGCTATGCTGAGGAATTCAGGATAATCTCATGCAGAAGCATGGCAGTGGGAGCGGGTAAATACAGCACCTTCTGCTTCCCATTTGCATTTGATGTAAGATAGTTTTATGACTTCTGAGGCTCCACAGTGATGCATAAGCAGAAAGACAGTAGCAGAAAGATTCAAATACTAAATATTTTTGAGTAATCACTGAACCTGTACTCCCTAACTGCAGACAGGTTTTATGGTTTGTTTGTCTGACTATATCAAAGAGGTCTGATCTCCCACACGAGGGTTGCCCTCCTACACCTTATCTGCTGTGAGTATCTCGTTTGTTTACTGTAGTGATTTCAGAGACTGTTTTTATGTTGCTTTGTCTTTTTAAACACAGAGAGTATCTTGGTTTGCCTTTGAGTACAGTTTGTTTTCCCTTGTACAAAGTCAGACAACACTCACCACCTTTCTCAAAGAATGAAATATCAGACCCTGCTAACCCAAACTGCCTCTGAAGGATCAGTCCCAGAGTCAGGATCAGTCCCTGGTGCCAAGCTTGTGTTGGTGAGGAGTGTGTGCTTCACGAGTCAGTGAGCAGGACACACTTCAGATAGAAATGCACTTGACCAAAAGATATGGATCAGAAAAGCCTAATGTCCCTGGACTAGATTGCATCACTTCAGCCTAGAGGAATACCCCATATCTCAGTGCTAAACCTACTGAGATAGTAGGGGCCTGATTAAGCAGGTTTGTGAGGTATTTTTTAGGAATGCTCAGCTTATGTCTATTTTTTTTGGACTGAGCTTGAACCTCAGCCTGTTGGCCTGTGCAGCAGAATGAGAACATAAGACACAAAAGTAGTGGGTGGGTGTGTGGTGAAGAGGAATTAAATGGAGTGCTCAGTGGACCAAGGAATCTCATTTCTTGGATTTAAATCCGTTTTTGTTATGTCAACTTATCTGATGTAATTGTCTGAGGAATAACAAAGCCTGTGAGAAAGTAAGAGCTCTGCAGGATACAGGCAGGCCTCAAAAGGTAATCATGGTATCTGCTAAATCTCTGGGTATCAAGTGCATGCTCCTCCTCAGGTACCTCAGAGGGGAAAAGAGTGTGAGGTTGGGCCTCTAGTACACATGGCATCTACAAACAGGTCTCATTGAATGCTACTTCAAAATCAGGAAAAATAGCAGTCCAAAAGTTATGAAGATGAATAGAAACTTTTCAGAATATTGATCCAAACTGCTGCTGCTGGAGGATCAGCTTGGAAAAAAGGGTCTTTTTTTTTGACTCTACTTCAAAAGTTTGGGTTAATTCCAAACTAATCCTTTCACAGTAACACATTCAGCTGATTGAACTACGCCTCATGTCTATTTTTGACAGAAAAAAAGATGAGCCAGGTCTTCTCCAAAGCTAATTTCAGGAATTTAGAGATAATTGGCTCAGTATGTACAAACTAAGCACTGTGCAAGAGCAAATAACATAAATGGGAGCTTTACACATGCAGATTTGGAGCTACAACCTGCATAAACTTCTCACCCTTCCTCACCTGAGAGCTTTATATTCCTGCTGGGAAGATACTGGTGAAGCATCAGTACTGGAAACGGCTCTTGGTCCTTGACATCAGGGGCTAGCCTTAATTTTCACCTTGGCTTTCTGCTGTCACACTGAAGGCACTTTACTCTGAAGATTAATCAGCTCACCCTATGCATTCACTGCTAATTTTGGCATCTACTTCTGACCAGGCAGAAATCATTCTCCAACAGGAAAAGGAAAAATAAACATTTGCTTTCTCATTCCCTGACTTCCAGACTGAGTAATATAACATCACATGTGGGAGTAAGTGTAGAGAAGTGGTAGCAGGCAATAACATAACAGTTTAGCATATACGCGCTTCTGAAACTTCCCTTACATGGGGGTAATTCCTCAAGGTATCAGTTGTCACCAATATGTTATAACCTGCTGCCAGCAAGGACACAGGTTCCTTGCACTCTTCAAGGATAACTTTAAACTCATAACAAGTATATATTTAGTTTGGCTTTTTGTGGTTTATTTCTTTCCGATTCAGGTGGTACTTACGCTGCCTAAGCATTTATACAGCTCTCCTTGCTGCTAAAAGCAATACAGTACCATTGCAATTCTATGAGCACCATCACGCACATTTTAAAAAGGTATTTAAAAACCCTAAAGGCTTCACTGAGCAAAGGTCTTTACACTTACATGCGCTTGGGAAAGTTGCTGCCCTTTAAAAATGCCAATACAATCTCCATTCTGTAAAGGTGACAGAGTCAAGAAAAGTAGCTGTACTATCACAAAAGAAGTCAAATGCAGGTAGAGCTGAAAATGCGCAACCACAGGCCGGTCTTCTCCCAGGATTCCTGCTTATTGACTCACTAAATAGACACCCAGTGCATAGTCCCCAGCCTCACTTCCAGCACACTGCGCAGCATTTGCACCAGGTGCAAGTTTCTGAAAATTTTATGAACCTTTTACTGCAGCATCTCAGTGCTTCTCAGTAACTCTCCGCTGAGCAGACACCATTACCCTATTTCACAGTGAATATGTGAAGCATAGGAAGATGGAAGCCAAAACTCCTGACAGTACCTCAACTTTAAGATTCCTGCCCAAAGATTCTGAGCATCTCACTTGTCAGTGAATTTTGAACTTGGTAGAGCATTTGCATGTTCAAAATATACACCCCAGCAACTACAGTGCTTTCTGTGAGCACCCAACATCCCTGCAATGCGGGTTTAAATCAGAACATTCAGAAACAGTTTGATTTTGAGTCTGTGGCCTGGGATTATACAACTGCAGTTGCCTAATAACAATTACACGGCATACTCAAATACTGAAACCAGATCGTCCAATTTAGCTCTTCCTGTTGTGAAAACAGACACTGATTTGACAGTTTCTTCCTTCAGCTTGGGCAATGTGCTGTAGCTGTGCTATCAGACCTCACTTTCCATGAGCCTACAACCATCTCTGCTCTCCACCACCCTGCTTTCCTCATGGAGATAACAGCAAGAGTCCTAGCAGGCAGGACAGTAGGCAGAAAGGTGAAGGCTGTCAATGCACACATTGCTTTGTAGCAATGATGCAAACAGCTCTTTGTAGCTTATTCTGGAAAGCTGGATGAAAGTCTGACCTCAGCATTTTAAATTCGGTTTTGCATCTTCTAAAGTACAGAACCAGATATCCCACAAGTGTTTTCACATAAACAAAGTTTGGGGCTTTTTTTGTATATATTTTATTAGTTTTGTTCCCATGAGATATCTCATTTGAAAAATAAGTAAGAGTAAAGCTATCAAAACAAATCACTATTATAACACGATAGGTAAATAAAACACGGCTCTATGCTATGATGAACATAAAAGGTTGCTCTAGAAGAAAAGCTACTGACTTAAGGAAGATTAAAATATTTCCTGGAAGTGAAAGAACATGCAAGAGTGATTGCAAAAGTCCTCACAAAGGTTCATCTAACCAGTTCCTTGTCTCCTTAAGCATTAAGTGTAGAACAGCACAAGAACGTATTGTACTTCTGTCAGTATTTTCTGTCTCCAGCCATTTTCAGGGACTTCTAGGGTGGATGTTGCCTCTTTGCACTAGTAGCCCCTAACAGATTTCCATGAACTTGTCTTGTCCGCTCCTAAGCCACAGGAACCTGTAGCAGACACAACATCCTTCAGACAAAGAGCCTAACCACTTCATTAACCATTGCATGAAAATCCACTTCATTTTGTTATTTATTAGTTTCAGCCTGGCTCCTGCTAGCTTCACTTTATGTCCCACAGTTTTTTAATGAAAAGAGACAGTGAACTCTCCCTACTCATCATTTCCACACCATTCACGGCTGTGACCTTTATCATGTTCTCCTCTGCTCCCACCTCTTCCCTAATTTCTGTCTGCAAAGCTGTCCTTCCCACTCCAGAGCCATGGGCAGGTACAATACGGTGGCTCTTTGCCACAACAAAGCTTGGTTGGGCAGGTTTTCAAAGCGTGGCTATGCTGCGTCTGGCACAGCGGGTGTCACTTTTTCTTTAACTGCCTCATCCTAATTGCATTATTCCATTAGCTCAAAGAACAGAGCTTATCTTGCAGTAATTGATGCACCAACAGCCTGAGCCTCATGATTACTGACTTTAACCTGCGAGGAACAGGTTGTCTGTCAGCCTGGTGTTCTCTTCCTAGACATCCAACCTTCATCACCAAAGTCAACCACAATAATCCCCTCTCCTTACAAAATCCTGGGTAATTCATTTCCCACAGCTTCTCCTGGGTCTTGCTCAAACCCTCAATATCCCCAAATTCAGAACAGAGAAATTGCAAGGTCTTTTCCTGACAACTTTTGGGCCCAGCCTTGTTTTCCAGTCACAGCATTCCTCATGGCCAAGCTTCAAGTACAGCATTCACCTACCTAAATGCAGGTACCTATGTGTAACTTAATCACTCAAAATTCCTCTCACAGTTGGTAGAGATCCAGATCCAGTCAATAGCATCAGGAGCATCTCAGGAGCATTTCTTCTCTGAAAGGAGACAGAGTAGCTCAGAGAAAACTACAAAGTACCTACTTTTTGCTATTCACTGTAGAAAAACAGATGATGAGAATATCAGGTGCAATCATTTACACCATAGACTTCTAAAGTGTAACAGCTCATAACATCAAAAAGGATTATTTATGCTGCTAAAAGAATGGAATTTTCATCCAGATAAAAGGATATATTAATTCAACAAATACAAATTTTAACAATTCCTACACACTGAGTTTCAAAGTTTGTTATTAAAAGCAAAAAAGCTTATGAATATACTGCCTACTCAGTGAAACAGAAACATAAGTCATTAAGCCAGAAGCCCTGTGCTTTCAGTAGAGATTTAGACAATAATTTTGTGCTATAAACTGACTGCTACTATTCTGCAGCTCATTTAGAAAGACACAAACAAGTGTAATTTTATTTAAGACAAATAATCTAATTTCTTTTTGATCTTGTTGTATTTAATATCTGCAAAAGACAAAGAACAAAGCTCCTCAAAGCACTGTGGATACTCTGCCCCAGCGTCTCAGTCAAAAGAAATTATAAATCATAGAATATCATGTTGGAAGGGACCTCAAGAATCATCTGATGGAAACATCCTGAGAAGTAAAGACACTTGGGAGTTTGCACCTTGCTCCAAGCCAGCAGCAGGTACCTGGCAGAGCAAGGTCATTCATACTGCGGTATCTGGTAGATTTTTCTTATCAAATATATGTGATTTGCCTAGTAAGTATTTGGATTAAAGCCTGTAGGTCAAATTCTCTCATCTCTTTATGTGTGTCTGTTTGCTAATGAGAACACATAAGAACCCGGCATGGCAAATCTAGTGATATTCATTGTGCCATTCAACTTCATGCTACCTGTTTTCACTTCAGCTCCTCTTACACAGGTTTTAACTTTCTCCTGTAATTTTATGCATGTTTATTTCATTATGTCTTCTGAGTATAATCGCTGGCCTCAGCCCCGTGAACTAGATGCAATTTACCCGTAATTAAAGTCATTCCTCACCTGTAAGGCTCCATACACGGCAGTGTAAATGAAATTAGCATTAATTGGAAGAGTTTGAAATGTAAACTCTGTTCTGTCCCATCTGGTATTCTCAGACAGCTTCATGTAACTTCAATCTAGTTTCGTACTGAGAGGGCCTACTGCTATTGCATGTTATGGTTTCGCTGAAATGGGATGCAGGTGCCATTGGAGAGCTGCTAAGCATCAGAAGCTGGAATGTGAGGTTGCACTCCTTAAGGGTTTTTAATCTATTTCTAAAAGTTTGCACTAATGTTAGCACTGACTAGATTCTACTGAAGATGCAGGTACCACTGTCTCTTGGTAGTGCTACATGCATGCGTGTACAGAAGGACAGTGCAAGCAAACAAGATAAATGAGAAGGTATGCTAATTCAAGGGAATCCATAGCACATGGGTGCAACTGTAGATGAAAAACTGTGTCTGGGTGCAAACGCTAAGTTCAGTGGATGAGGGGTGGGAAGGAGAGACGAGCACGAAGTTTCTTGAGAACCTGAAGGGAGAAAGACAACCAGTGACTAGAGAGGGGGAGTACAAGGAGGTGCAGGGTAGCTGGTATCAGCAGTGTGGTGGAAGGAGAAAGTGGCCAATGCATTCATGGTCAGCTCACCCAGAGGCCTACAAGGAGTCCCAAAATATTTGCCTTTTTACAGCTTCCAGCTAACATCAAATACAGCATCCAACTAGAACAGGCTGTTCCCTTGCCAGTTCTCTGTGCCACCCCAGTCTAAGACTTCCCTGGTTTCATGGGTATGTTTTTGTTTTAATAATCATATAAGAGGATTTCAGATATTTCTTCCCTGGTGCTTTCACTCTACTTAGCATTGCAAAATCTCTGCTTTGTAGTTCAGCTCTGCCTAGGGTTTGTGCTTTGCACACTCTGATTGAATTGATTGAACTAATCCAGCAGTGGGGTTGCCCAGGAAAATTTGTTCAAAACCTTTGCCTCATGTTATCAAGGAAGAAAATTAAAATCTCTGCTTCTTACAGAGATGGGGATTGACTTTATTAGGCCAAGGTTTATTCAACATTAAAATACCATATTACCAAGCTAAACCAAATAGTGACAAAACCTGTGATCCCAAAAGTTCATACGCAGAGGCACTGTACTTATTTTGATTTCCAGACGTTCCAGATAGGTGGTGTCTCACCTGTGTGCATGCCCAGAACTGCCTCAGTCTCAACAGGGCTGAACAGCTCCGCATTGCAGCCTGAGCAGGCTCCAGAATCTCAAGTCCCCCGAGGGACTCAGTCTGAAGGGTTTTTTTCAGAGCACACAACAAGATAGGTGCCCTCTGAAGTGCACTTACGGCAGATACTTCCTTTTAAAATAGAGCCAAAGGAAGGCAGCAGCCTTCTCACCTAACCTTTTTACTTAATAGCCTGGTGGTTAGAACATATACCCAGGAAGGAGAGAACCAGGCTCTATTCCCTAAGTTTAGAAGTAATTCAAAGCAGCCTCTTAGGGGCACCTAGTAAAGGTTAACCTGGAAGCGAGCCCTCTCCGCTCCTGCTACTTTGTGCTGGCTAGCATAAAGGAATTCAGGACTCCACGAGGCCAGACAGAAAGCACACCCATTTCTTGGCTCCTGCTCACAGATGAGCCTCTCTGTTTCCCCAGATCTACAGCACTGTCTACCATGGTGTATGCATAAAATTGCTTAGTTCCATGCGTTGCTGCATTTGAGGGACAAGGTTTCATTGCAGATTTGGCAGCCTTAGGTTTATAGTTGGACTCAATGATCTGAAAGGTCATTTCAGACATAAATCATTCTATAATTTCTTCAAGGACTGTGTCAAGTGGAGAAAAAGACATCACCTGGGAGCCAAAGTGTGCATTCAGGCCTCCCCACTTCTGCACCAGTGACCAGCCCACCAAACCATCTTCTGGCTCTACTTTTGTACACATGTATCTTGAATTCCCATCAGTAGAAATAACTAACCTTTAAAGAAAAGGGCACTCCACAGTTAAAACCTGTAACTAATAATTGTTCCAACACAATAATGTCTATTACCTAAAAACCTGTATAATTAACTGGCCACAAGCTACTCCAGAACTTCTCAGCAACCTCTGAACTTTACCCCAGTTGGACCATGCTCTTCAATGTTTTGAAGAAACAGAGATTTATTATTAAGTTTGAAGAACACACATTTTGACTAAATGGATTTTATATGTAATTAATTTCAAATGTTGTAACTCTTGCTTTCTTCTTCAGATCTCAAGGATTAATGTACTGTGAACTCAGATATTATCAGACAGCATCAAAGCCATGTTTCCTTCCCTTAGCAAAAACAAAACAAAGGACATTTACAAAATATACACTCATGTTCTATCTGAAAGTTCAATGATTAGGCCACGACTTTAGATACAAAAGGCTCACAATGCCATCAGATGGTCACATTGCCTTACCATACTTGTTTAATCTCTCCTTCACAGAAGCAAGAATCCTGTAGCTATTTCAGTTGCCTTACCAAGCTGACACTCAAAATCAGAGTCATTAGGTTTTTCATAACATAAATGGTTATTTTTTAAATTTTCTCACCACACGGTTGTCCTGTGTATTCCAACCAGACCCCTAGATCCGGGCAGCTAAAAATATTTCTTAATACTTGTTTCTGCCATAAAAATAGGAAAATCCCTCCAAACCCATAAAAACATTAAACAGAAAGCAACCAGCTTTCAGCCAGGAACCTCAAAACAATAAGGAGGCATTAAGCAGTATAGCACTAACCTCCTAATGACAGGATTTATTATATCTGATTTCTGTTGTCACATCTTCTTCCACCCATTATGATTTACTGCAGTGTGCTTCCAATGAAAAAGCAGGTATAGGCTCACAGTCCGTTCCTCTGCTTCAGGGCTTCACCCAATCTGTCTGGTCCTCTCAGGACTCACTCGCAACACTGCTAACCCATATCGACAAGTTTGGAAAGAAAGTTTTGTATCTGCACGGGGAGCTGTCTTTGGTTTTGCTATTTCTAGCTTCTTCCCCAAATCGGGTTTAGACCCCACATTTCATTCACACTCTGCATTCAAAACTGAGGAGCCCTTTATTTTAAACAAGGCTTTAAAAACTTGCACCATCAGATACTCCACACGAAGCCTACAGGAAGAAGGTTTGAAGTTGAGAAAGCAGCTACTTGGAACTCAAGGAGAAAGTAGTAGATGATGGGGAATCAAACATGCAGTTTCTAATTTGAACCTATACTTGTGCTTACGAACTGCCCAGCTGAAGAGCTTAATTAGGGGTTTTTCCCACCCTAGACTGAATGCACCACACTCTGAAACACAGAAACTATTTCTGTACCACTAGCCCTGTGTCTGTACCTCTATTTCATACGCCCTTAAATCCCCAAACTGTATTTTCCCCCATCTTTTCAGAACCTACTTACTGTAACAGAGATTTGGCTGTGAAAACAACTTCACCCCCATCTTGTTTCTCACTCCTTTTCTCTCTCTGTCTTGGCACAAGGAGAATCAATAGCATGAGAAGGATCAAGAGCTGCACTGCTCCCAAACCTCCTCTTCCTACAGCATCAATGGTCATCTCCACCCAGGTGAATTCTAGTGGAAAAACAAGGTACATTTTTCTGCAAGATGCCATATCCTTGCTCAGAGAAGGCATTTTGCTGGGACAAAAAGCATCTGCCCCTTTTTACCCTCCCACCCAAATCTGCTGAACAGCTGCAGCTGTCCCAGCAGAAATGCATCTCAGATGGGTCCCAACTTTCAATCCCACCCCCAAAATCATAAGAGCATGGAGTCAGCTGGGTTATCTCTTCCCACCTCCAAAGTGTGTATGCATAAGTTTCACTGATTTATTATGAACTGTGCTCTCTAGGCTCTCCCTCAGTTGGACCCCACGCTTAGCTCCCTTTTCTAAAGCGCCTGCTAAATACTGGCTCCACAATGAAGACTATTTCCTTTCCTAAAACATACTGTTAAAACATACTGGACGCTGCTGCGGCGGGAAGCTGGCTTTGGGGCCAGCTGAATCCTAGCAGCCAGGAGGAAACCACAGAGGACGTGGTGAGGGCAGGGAGGAGAGAGCCAGCGCCTCTGCCCAGCTCAGCTCAGCCCAGCTCCCGTAGCTACCTCTACTGGCAGCAAGCTGCAGCGGGGCCTGTGCTGTAAGAACAGGCTCATGCAACTAAAATGTCATCACACTACCAAAGAAGAAAAAATGCATTTTAATTTCTTCATACTTGTCATCCTAGTATTGACTTTTTCAGCTGAATGTATTGTCACACTGCTCTGCTCTCCCCACAGTCACCAGGGCTGGAAAGCCTCTAAGAGCAGCAGAGATTCTGCTGTAACAATACATTTTAAGGAAAGTACCCACGTTTCCACAGAGCTGTGATTAAATCAAGAGTAATGCTCCTGCAGAGCTAGCAGGGGAATCACTTCATGTAAGAGTGGCTCCAGGGAAGATGAGGACAGCCCACTAACAGCAACTGCTCCAAGCAGGTTTGATGGCTTTCTGTCACCTTCCTCAAATATTCCCGATCAATCAAATATTCTGTTGATTAACAATCCCACTGTGTGAAAATAAACCAGTGGAAGGATCTCTCCCGTCTGTGCTGCAGCTTCTCTTAGAAATAGTGATTTCAGAGCAGCTGTTACTGAATGTAACTACTCTACAATCTCTGAAAGTCTTTGTAGCCTCCAGCAGGGGATGAATACAAAGACATCCCATCACAGTTGCTTCCATCACTGCAGATGATGGTTTGAGAAGGAGCTTGCATTTATGTTGTCCACACTTTTAACTAGTATGTAGATAACTGGAGGTTTTTACAAGCATTTTATACATGCGAAAATGAATAAAATAACTCCCGAAAGATTTCTAAGGACAAAAGAAGTTAATTCAAGATATTTCTCTCCAGTACATGAAACAGCAATTGATGGTTTGCAGTGCTCCATAGGAATGGCATCAAAACTCTAGTCCGCATGGACAGGATTTGATGTGATTTTCAGTTTTATGATTGGTGTTAAAACCAGCCATGACCAATGGCAAACTCCTGCAGAAAACCTGGGTATGTGTATGGCGAGAAAGAAGAGCTCGATGCAGTGAGATGTACAAGAACAGCCTCTGCAAAGAGAAATGACTTCATTGTGCATGGAGCTCAGCCAGCCAACCACCATTAGAGATGGGGAACAACTTGATGGCCATTTTAAACAGCATGTAAGGAAATGCAGGGAGATGCAAAGCCCCGAGTCCTGCATCAGCAGGACATGTGATTTAAACATCTCACAGGCAACCTCCAAAATAAACCTCTTGATAGCCCTAATTTTCCCACGTCTGTATTTTATTTTGCGAAGGGACCTAGAAACCAATCAATCAACCAACAAAAAGGGGGTGAAAAGAAGCATATCTGCATATCGTATCCCCTTTACTTGATATTTTTTGTCATTGCATAAGACCCCTATAACCTAGTTTCCTGAGCTACCTCAGATAATACACTATTAAGAACTTTATTGCATGTTTCTTGGCATTTTTATACATGCAGTTTATGATCTTTGTCCCTATATTAGAATGAAGGCCACGCTTATCACACCCTCCTTTGCACCCACAAATCCTCACAGCCACAGTATGCTGTCACTAGCAGGGCACCTTCTGCCCGCCCTGTTCCCAACATTTCCTCTCCTGCGAGCAGGCGACGGCACTGCCTTTCCCAATGAACCGGCTGGCAAAGCAAGGCTTGCCCAGACATGTAGCCCTTACGCTAGGAGGAGCTGCACCAGGAAGGGAAAGAGCAGATATTCCAGCTCTGCCTGTCAAGTCTGCATTTCAAAGCTTGTGCCTGGGTGTGGGAAAGAATAAAGAGGGTCTGTGGGTCCACACACAAAACCCCACACTTTTGCCCCAACTGCCAGCATGCACTCAGGACCTGAATACATGTTCTCACTTGCCCTTTCCTACTAAGTTAATACCAGTCTCACGCAGTGACACAAGCTCTGTTTCGCTTCCATTCTATCTGCCAAACTATGAATGTGCCTTTTAAAATACACATTTTTAGAAGTTAAATGCCTGGTCCCTAGGAAGAGGGAAGGCATCCAGTACAGGCAAGGCTGCTGCCTTGAGGAAAGGGAGACAAGGAGCAGCTAGTTCAGTTTCTCCATTACTTTACTCAGCAATGGATGATGGGTACTAATATGTGGAGTCTTCTTAATGGAGAGAAGTTTCTTAAGGCTAGAGTCTACTTTCATACAGATGGAAGTTTTCCTTAGCCCAAAATGAGACAACTGCTAGTTCTCAACAGCAATGTTACATCTTCCCAAATCTTTCACCACCTGCAACAGGCGCATCTCTGATTCACAACCATGACTCAGATTTTAAGCAGCGCATGCTTCGTAGGTGTACATCTGTTCCCTTTTAGGGAATAGATGCAGACCTACCTAATTTGAGGCTTCAGTGAGCCTTAGATACACCATTACCAGTACACTAAAACATGTGGCAGCAGACGCCCACTTGGGGGAAGGGAAAGGAGAATTTCACTTGGAATCGCTGAGATGAGGCTACAGGTAAGGTTCACATGACTCATTGTCATGACTTTAAATGGCAGTCAGGCAGAACATTTGTGCAGATCCAAAAACGTAGTCCTGAAAGCCTAATTTCCAAGTCATTCTGAGTCTCCAGTTGGTGAGAGACCCTTAAACTTAAGTGCCCACACACTCATTACCTGTAACTAGATTGCTAGCTACCACTTAAGTCTATTATGGATGTCAATAAATGCAGCAGATGAAGTTTGCATCCAGAATTCTGGCCACTGCTGCTTTCCTCCTGCACTGAGAAAGCAGATGGCTCATCGTTAGCGTACCAACACACTGACTGGAACCCATACCCGCAGCTCCAGCTCACACAGGAATACTTAATTACTAAGTTACACATTCCTTGTCCCAATTATCGGTTTTCACTCCCTTGAATACTGCAATGAAAAATACACAAAAGCCTTGGGAAGCAGGTAAGAGTTCATCCTTTTGACTTGATTTACCTTCAAGACAATTCAAGTTTGTACACTTCCAAGAGAGACAGTAGGCTGTGCTTGTCTTACTGGTTAAGACTAGGGCACTCTTCTGGTCAAGGAAAGAATGAAGACAGGTTCAAAGAGGCCAGGCCTCTTGTTTCATGAATGCCCACTGGCATCAGTGCTTATGCCCTCTCATTGAAACACAACAGACCCTAAAAAGAGAAGGTGTGATGTGCTAGAGCCTGCGCACCCAGACACATTAAGTCAATTTCCAAAGCATAAGAGCCAGTAGACCATTCATACCCTTCCACTGACAGCGTCCTCCTGATCAGTTCTACGCAGCACCTCATTCCATGTATCTCAGCTCTCTGAAGGAGACAAATGCCTGACACTGCCTAAAACAAATCCCACAAAACTTTCTGAACTGGCTTCAAATACCCAGATGACTACACACTATCAGCTTCAGATATATTTCTTTTTTTTTTTTTTTTCTTTCAAACTCAAATTTTGACAACCATGAATTCTATTAAGCTGGTGGCAGGGAAGAAGAAAGGAAAACGGACCCATGCATAGAGTTTTTAAGAAAGCAGCCCAAGTATATCTTATGAAACTGAATCCAAACTGTTCAACATGATATGAAAAACTACCCAAGTATTACACTTGCTAGCACACATACCTAATAAGTTATTGATGATACAATCAACAACAAAAGACAGGCAACAGCAATCTGCCAAGGTTCAACATTGTCCTCAAACCACTTGTCTTTAGTAACTGTTGGCAACTACCCTGCTACTGTTCACAGCTGCTGGAAAAAGAGCTTGATACACATCAGAAACACCAGCTTCCACAAAAAGGAGGTAACAGCAGTGTTTACCTTTCAAAGATTATGCTAAGAGCAGGCCTCTTTAAGATGAAAACGCAGCTAACAATCTCCTTATGTACCCATTGCTTCTGTAAATACTAATAAATCAAACTTCTGGTTGAAGAAGAGTCAGTCTGAAAGAATTGGTGACTCGGCTATACAGATATTGAGAAATGTTTCATCCATCCTACTTTACTTTCTGTCCCAAATTTGTAGTCCCAAATTACATTATTTTCTGTTCCTGGTACAGAACACTACATCAAAGATTAGGACAGCATTATTTACAGAAACACTAGTGTATGACTTATCTCAGTGGAAGAGTGGAAGGACACACAAAGTTAGTATAACCCTTCTCAGTATAAAACACCAATGGGGATTGCTGGCTCGACCAGAAGCTCTGGAAAAGATTCACCTACAGCAAGTTCACCAGTGGTTCACGTGTAAAGTTTTCACTTGATATTGTCATAGACTAGTAATACCCACACCCATCACTTTCACCAGCTGAGCAGGAGGAACTTCTTGTGGAGTTAATGCAAGCTGTGTGTCACTCCAGCCAAAGCAATCAAGTGAGCATTTCACTTTTGCTCAAATCATTGACAGCTTTCAGTCACAGGGTCATAAAGAGGGTGTAGAAATGGATGGTGGAAGTAATTCCCTAAACTGCTAGAACTGTTTTAGAAGTGACTAACAATACCCTTCAACTTGCTTAGTAATACTCCTGGGGCTGAGTCCTTCACTTCTCAGAAGCACATGTGAGGGTAGATTTACTGGGCAGATTAAGGGAGTTCCCATGCAGTCTTGTGCTACATGCTCCTGGGAGAGGAGTTGGGAGCACCACCAACACATGGCTATGTCAAATGCATTACTGCTTTGAATACTCCAGCACACTTCTTGCTCAAATGGGTGACAAGTAATCATCAACACTGAACTAAATGGTAATCTGGTTAATTAACACATGAATGTTTAAACTATTCAAAGATAAAGAACACAAAATACAACTCCATTACTTCCCAGGGGAGGCCAGGCGCATGTGCCACTCTTTCCTTTTGTGAGCTATTGTTTTCTCCCCTGATTAATGCTATTGTGAATTCCACAGAAGGGAGAGAGTAAGAAATCCATATCCAAGCTACATGTGCCTAATTACTTTTACTGTCATGTCTGTTTACCCTCTTTCTTTAGAACTACATGCACACATACTTGCATTTAGCAGTGTCTGGCAGTGCTTTAAAATTACTATACCCAAACAATGTTTTGATCTTTCCTCTTCTGCCTGAAAGCTTGCAAAACCTCTGCTTTGTTATCAGCTAGGAAGTGCAGTAAAACTTACCATAGGCAAGTAAGGATAACGTCAGATTTGTAATAGGAAAAAATACTAAGTGCAAGAACAACTGCTTTATAAAATATGTTTTTATAGGTAGTAATACCTTAGATTAATTAGGTACTTACCATATTGTAAAGCATGGACAGTCCTAACATACTTGCTCTAAAGTACAAAGAATTTATTCTGCTCAAGAATCAATACTAAGTTGCAAGGCTTGCTTTTAAAATTGATTTTTTTAAGTATAAGAAATAGTTTTCTAAGCATAGCTGAAAGGTATCAGCTTTTAAAATGTGCTTTTCCTTTGGTCAATTTCTGTATTTTGCTCCATATTTGGAAAAGTCCCATACTCATTGAAAGGTTTCTTAAAAAGTAACAATTCTCTCTGCTTTGAAGACTGTTTTTCATGGTATGGTGATTTGAGTACCTTTCATAGCTCCAGCAGCCCTGTATGTGTGAACACACAAAAATTAAGGAACACATTTTCATTTCCTAGGATAAGCAATCTGAAGACAAATTAAATCATCATAGAAATACATCTTCAGATAAGAATTATCAACAACAATACCAGAGGTAAAACACATTTTGATATTATAAATGTATGAGATGTATAAAATCATTATGTTTTCAGAGTCAGCCATGTAGCTCCCAGGAAACTAGTGGGTCATACATGTCAACAGGCTTATAAGGAATAAAAACATCTATACAATTATACCAGTTTCTTCTAGTGAAAAATCAAAAATGGACAGCAGTTTTGATGTCTTCTCTAACTTGCCCCTCCCGGTAATACCCATTAGGACTTATTTTTAAATGGTACTTGCCAGATGTGTTGAGTTGCCAAGTTGTAGCATTACACTATAAACTGCATCATTGTGCGCCAGCAATGACTTCAGTGACCTAACCTAGCTGGAGAGGGATGAATCTCTTGCGCTACTTTTTTTCCTTAGGGGGAAGTTGTGAGTTATAAAGGAGAATACAAATGCTTCTCAGCTATAGCCATGTTTCCCAAGAGGCATTGAAAAGTCTGAGTTTGTGTGTAATTATGAAAGACATTGTCTGGGTATGCCAATTGCACTGAAATATATGAATGTTTTTAACCCTCTAAACATGTCTCAACTCAGCAGTCTGCTTATCTAAAAAGCAAAATAGAACTTTTGATGGTTTAGGTATGCAAAAATTCAGAGATAAGGTAATGCTAAAACCTTACAAATTTTGGTTAGAAGAATAAAGTTTTTGTTCTGTCTATGAAGTGATTCTGAAATGAAATCTGTTAAGAACTGTTAAGCCTCAGTCTTAAAATTTCGCTACTGCAATCTGTATTTAAATAAAGCTTTTATTAACCCTTTTATGAAGAAACAAGCTTAAAATCTGTTGGCTCATACGTGAGTTACAAGATAAAACACATCTGTTTCCAAAAGCTTTGGTGTCGCTGTTAGTTTGTTTTCTGGAGAAAGGAACTGACAATTCAATTTTCAGGCAATATTTTTTCTATTGTGTCATAGAATATTCTTTCTACTCCATTTGTTCTTTGCCACAAGAAGTAATGAATTCCTTTTTATAAAGCACAGAAATGTTTCACACCGAAAGAGATCAAAAGTCATTCCCATCAAAATCTATGCTAATGCGTCTCCTGTTTATCACACTTACACTATAAGCACCTTTGCTGTCTCCCAACACAACTCTGAACTACCTCTTTAGATAATGACTTACTGCACCATATTATGATCAGTTAAAAAAAACATTTCTTTAAGACATAAATCCATTTTTAAAATCCAGATCTTAGCATCATAGGATAAAATAGCATAAATATGGAAGAAATATTTAGTGCCCTTCATTGTTTATTGCCCATTATTCGCTCTCACTAAAAGCCATGTAAGGAAAACATATTACCGCTTCTTGATGCATTTCCTTGATAAATACAGAAAGTTTTCTGCACCCTCCAGATAACATATGAATGCCATACCACTTAAGAAATATGAGACAGCAACAGTCTGCGAGTCAGAGAAATCTTTCCTACAGTGAACAGCTAGAAAAAGAAAGAAGGAAAAAGCTCCCATCAGAGGGCTTTTTCCTGCAAAATTAGTTTGTAATCTCTGGACTTTCAGTAGGTGATGAAATATCGCACAATCTAAAAAAATATTGCAAATAATATATATCTACATATATATTTCTAATATGCACACTAATAAAATCTGGCAAAAAATAGAAGATTCAAATCCTATCAATGATAATTGCAGACATAGCCACGAGGAAACTCTTCTGTAGCAGGCATTCAGTGTGTTCACTCTCTTAAGGCTCTTTAAACTCCAGTTACTTCCAGCGGTAGAGTTAGTACCTTTTAGACGGATACTCTGCCTATTTGAGAGTGAGCAGTCACCATGCCACCCCTGATGAGAAACACAGGACATGGAACAGCCCACGAATTTGTCTGTCCAAATAGCCAGAAATTCAATTGGGGCAGAGGAAAACAAAATACAATAAACACAACTATATGAGTCAGGAGTGAAGAAAAGGGGAAAAAAACTTAGTATGGGCCTATGCGGAAACAAACATAGGTACCTATCCACACAGTGTTTCCACCCAATGCATTAGTGAAACAACAGTTTTCAATTGCCTGTCTGCTATATTCTTTCCCATTATCAGGGTGGTTTCACAAGCCACTGAACTATATCTCTGATGTTCATGATAACCACTCCCAACTCTTTGTGCACTGCACTACTGAAATCCCCCCAAATGCCTGTTTATTTTCTCTTGTAACATACAGTGTGAGATTAACAGACAGAGAGTAGGCCTTCAGGCACTAAGAATGTAAATTACCCTAATCTCAAGAAAACAAGATGTGCACTTCACCATAAATATTTTTTTTTATAATCACATCAAACATAACAAACCTTATATTCAGTTTTATATAAATTAGTTCTTACGTCAGATCTACTTCTGAGGTTATCCAAAACCCAAACACATAACATGATTTTCAGTCGTCCAAGTCTGAGTAATATTTACAGACATTAATGCGATATCCATTTCTACAATCATTCCAGACACATTATATAACTTTATTTTTTTATTTGACAAGCAGCAGTATCATGTTCGTCATTTTTTGTACATTTTAATGTAGATACAATTATTAGGTTATCTGTCATATTACAATATTTAGGATTTTTCTTTTTTTTTTTAACTTTGTTTTAAGATACATTAAAAAACATCAACTGCAAACGTGAAAGGGGAGGGGGGAAAAAAAAAAAAAGCATGGTACCCAACCAATTTCCCACATTTCAGCAATACTTCACTCATTCTTTTAGTAAAGTTTAAGAAATGTCATAATGACATGAGCTTGAAATATCTATAGGCATTTTCATTGACGCTCATGACATGGCACTGGTGATGTTGTAAACAGCAGAAAACAGGGGCTGCCAAGTGACCAATTATGGAGGCACAGGCCTGCCTCTTCCCACAGGAACACACCAAACAGTGACAGCAATGATCTCCTTACAGTCATACCTGCAGAATAGCAATATCATGCTACATAACTGTATTCATCTGCAGAGGCCTGGCTTCTCTCTATGTACTGTTTGTCTATCAGAACTTCGATGCACTTCTTAATCATGCTGATACTTGGATTAAACCTAGCCCTTGATTGGCTAATTACCTGCAAGAGAAAGACATGGGATTTCCGTTATTTTTATTTCCAACAGTTATAAATGCTATAGAAATATTCGTTAGGGGCAAATTCGGTACAAATGCAGATAGATATTCAAGTTAAAAATTAATTAAATATTAACACACTTCTCACTATTATCACAGCTTAAGCAAAGTAAAAATTTTGTAAAACTGTATGTTCCTCTCTGAACTAGCCTTGGTAACTGATTTCTCTTCCCAGAAAAGGGCCTTTTTACTTCTGCTTATGTATTTGCGTTGTTCTGGAACATTTCTAGACTTGCAAATTTTGTTTGAGTCACAGCAGTCTTATTTGGAAATTAAATGCCTGGAGAATGTGTTAACCTTGTTTTTTATAATAATTTATAAAATTTTGAATGGTTGAATTTTATTTGATTGTATTTTTCAAAACTACCTCTAACACTGAACACAATTTTCTCCTCATCCATCAGCACTTTTTTTTATCATAAAAAGACAGAGATTACATTTTAACTTAATAAAGATTTGTGAAATCTGTGTTTTCTTTTTATCATTAAAAAGACATGTTTAGGAGAACATATAAGCAGGTACATAGCAAATTACCCCAAAATCTGACCATGCTATAAAAGGTTATCCATTACTGAATAGCACAGTTTAAAGCTATTAAAAATGCAGCCTATTCTCTGAGATTCTACTGCACTAGACAATCAAATCTGCAAGAAAAAAGAATAACACTTTATCAAGCAATTTGCTGAAAAGCCCTCGATGACACTTTTCATCACAAAAGACACAGCTCAAGTAGTAATCATTTCTGCAAAATTACACAACTTCATTGCTGCTGCAGCTGCCAGGATATGAGATGTGAGCTGGATTTGCTGTGTTTTGTTGAAATTCCAGCCCACGTAGTGCTGTATACCTGGTCCTGGAAGTCACCTGAACTGCTCAGCTGCCCAGAAGGTGTAAACAGAGTTCCTACCACTGACCTCCTTTCCTAGGCAATTTGGGACAATCAAGATTGAACTTATTTTTGTTTAGTGAAGCCAGACCTATGATTTGGCAAGTTTCATCTGGTTGGAACTTTTAATACATACAGTAAAAAGTTATCTACTTGGGGGAAAAAAAAGAATCTACATACGCACCGTGGAAAAAACTGCTACTGCATGCAAAACTTCAGATGACCCTCAATAGTTCTCAGTTTTGCCCATTCTCTTGTAGAGAAGAGGAGGAAATGATGCGTAGTAACAGAATATGTGTTTCTATTAACTTAGACAATTTTTCAAACCAAAGATCTTACTAATCAAGTGTCACAGTACATTTTGCCTATAGTTTCTCATTTGTTCTGTAAAGGAAGTAATTTTTATTTCAGCTGGATTCCATCTTTTCTTTACCACTTTTCATGGCTGGCTTTGTCCCAGCTGTAGAGCTTGCTGGAGCCCAATGTGAGCCAACAGCACTCACCAGGTAGAGCTCACCCAACAAAGCAAACAAAAAGCTTAAACAAGTGAGTTTTGTTGGGCTAGCAGCCAAGGGTCTGGTATGTTCCACAGCAGTACAAATGAGAAGAAACTTGCCGCTAACAAGCTAATAGATCTGCTCAGATTTCACCTAAATTCAGCCCTACATTCATACTGATTGTCATCATCATACTTCATGTACTTACTTAGGAAAGAGAGAACAAAAGATAGAATTTTGTACTGGTAAGGTTTTGTTTTATCATAGATAATACAAATAAGAAAGATGATACAAATACCTGATGGTCAGAATAAAAAATATTCTGGGAATGACTGCATTCCCAGAAATCACCTTTCCCCTCCACTTCTCCCACTGACCTTACTCATCTTAAGGGAAAAGCTACCTTATCTGGCAAAATACTACAGCGTGGAGCTAAAAGTAAAACTAACGGGCCATACCTAACACAATTAACAATTCAGCAGGGACAATGTGCGGACATACACATGTCTACCGAGTCTTGAGTATTTGCTTGGACACCTCACCCTAAATGAAATGTGTGGTTCTGTAGTCTAACTGCTAGAATTAGAGCTAACTACATTAAGACAAGGAGTGTTTCAACATATGTCTAAAACCAGTATAATCCTGCCCTTATATCTCAGAAAAATATCTTAATGAGGTGAGAAAATATTAACCATTCATAGTAAACAGACTTCCTTTCAAAAGATTCATTCTTACTTCTAAAGAAATAGGACTAGAAATTTTAAGTGAGTACATTATATATAAGTATATAAACATCATGATAAAAGTAACAATGTCACCATAATTAGTAACAATATCACTAATAGTCACTAAGAAATAAAAAGGCTCTTGACAGTAAATCAAATCTTACTACAAGGTTAACAGAGGAGAAAAAGGAAGTGATAGTAACTGATTTTTCTAATAAAGGTCAGCCTAGTGAGAAAGCTGAGCATGTTCAACTCAGAACCACAAGGCGGTCTGGCCTTAGTCATGCAACATGAAGCAAAACAAGTTACTGAGCTTGGTGCAGACATAAATTTCCACTTAACATGAGATTTTCATCTTTATATTCAAGCATCAATTATATAAAAACTTGTGTCCCCACAATTTGCTCTAAAATCTGGCAATAATTTCTGAAGTGCCTAGAAAGTACATCTGCATCACAGACTGTAGAGAAGACACAACATTTTAAAGAATCAAGATCAGGTTCCAGCAGCAATTTAACTGAGGCAGCATGGAGACTGGCACAAATTAATTCAGAATGCAAAAAAAAGGAAAAATTAATCCTATTGGATTTTTGTACTGCTTCTCCTTATTGCTTGAGGTTTCACAACGGATCACGTCAGGCTACATCAGGTCCACACACTACACTGCAGAACAGATATCAATTATTTAGAAGCCTAGCCTTCAGTTTTAAATTCTCTAAACCATCTAAGATGCAAGTAGCATTCAAAACTGAGAGCTAAAGGCTAAATGATAAAGGATATTATTTATTTTTTGCCTTTGCTTTTAACTAAATTCCCAACAGTTTTGAAAAATCACATAGGTGGATGTGGCTGGCAATAGATAAATGATGCACCAGCTTTACTTTCTACTTAGTTTCTAACCAAGTAACAATCAAAATATCCACCTTTCCTGCAAGACATCAAAAAGCTCCTGACATTAATAGACTATACTATTCTGCAAGAGAAAAATGCAGCAGAGGCATGTCAGATAGTCCCCCTTGAGTTAAACAAAGGAAGTAGTAACTAGAAAGGATTTTTTTTCCAAAACAAAAGAATTTGTTATCTATTCCACCCTTATAAACTGATCTCAAGCAAAGTACACTTTGAAAACTTTTTCTAAGAATTTGAGAGTAGGGAGAAAGAAGTATTTTCAAAGATGAAACAGGACTTGCCTACCATTTTCTAGCTGTAAATTCTTACAGGACTCATAATTGCATGGCTGACTGGAGTAACAGGAAACCAAAATAATCAAAGATTTTGAGAATAATTGGGACCTGCACTGCCTCATCTTTTCAAAATCAGATTTCTTAAATTAAGCCTTCAGAGTATCTGTGTACAAGAACTATTTCAATATCCAAAACCTTTAAGATGCCTCATATTGCAAGTTCTGGGCTTAGCTCTCTGCAGCTGCCTTTTTCTTAGGAAATAAAAATTAAGTGGTGGGTGTGGTAAACTGTTTCCTCCATCACCACAAGGCACAAAGTACACACCAGATCTCAAAATGACTGAATGCTTCTCCACCCACATGCTCAAAATTGTTGAATACAGCAGGAATCTTTATTCCCTCTCTCACCAGTCCACGCTGAGGCCCTTCAAGCAAGGATCAGGAGACACAAAAAAGAATTAAACTGAAGAATGAATGCCTTGGAATGCTGAGGAAACTAAAACTGGGAACTGGTTGGGAGGAGCAAAGGTTAAGTTGGAATAAGAAATACAGGTAGGCAGGCAACTAGCACAGATGGGAAAGTGGGAGAAAACTGAAAGAAGCAGCACTTCCTTCCCAGCCTATCTGTGATAATTCACAGATCATTATCCTAGAATCTAAAAAACCTAGATAACCCTACTGCTTAATGGAAAAGGGAGATTAAGAAGTGCATGTCTCTCACCTTATTCAGACAACTTCAAAAATTTAAGATATGAATTAGAAAAAAAGTATCAATTAGAGCTCAAAATTGCCTACACTCTTCTGTGGAAATTCCATACTTAGATTATCCATACTCAGGTTTTTCAACTGAACCTACAGCTCTGGCAATGATTCTTACAGGACAGAACGTCGGTTGGCTTAGAACCAGCCAACGGGAAAGAGCAAGCACAGGGGCACTTAATGCTATAGTGCTAAGTCACAGTTATGAGGCTGAGGGATCACAGTGCTCCAGCTCAAAGCAGACTCCAATAAAATTCTCACTAATTTCCCTGGGGTACAAGCTGTGACATGGGGATGTTCTCTGGTCAGATGTACCCAACTATCCTGAAGATTTTAATGACATCATATAAAGAACATTTTATCTTACCTCCTGAATAAGAGCATTATGCCGCAACACTTTACGTGCTTTCATGATACGGACTATAGCAGCTTGAAGATACATTTTCCTGTCTTCATCTACAGCACTTCTGGTCTGCTCCATCTCCTGCAATATGGGAAGAACAGTAATGCTTAAAATACAATAAGATGAATAAACACTTCAAAAAATACCTTAAATGCATACTTTTTACTTTATTAAAAGCGGTGAGTTAACAATAAAAAAAAATCTCAGTGAAGTTCAATTCCAGCTAAAGTACTTCCATACACCAAGAACAGCAGGTTTCATGAAAGTCAGGGAGCTAGGAGAGAGACATCAAACCAGTGTTTTTGCTAGGGAGAAAGGCACACAGAATTTATTATAAGGAACTGAGTTTGGCAGCACGTACACCTCTTGTACAAAATCCTATGTCTTAGAAGATACAGAGGGAATATGAGTTATCAAAAGTGGAGTTAATTTTAGTTACCAACGGACATAAAACCATAGGGAAACAGACTTCATTGGTTCTGCTGTTCCTGGAATAAGTTGCTTTTATAAACACCACCAACAAATAAAATCTCATTAGGTAAGACGAAGCTAAATGTCAATCCCACTTGGTACAAGAAGAACAGTTCTTGTTTATCTTTTTCTCCCACTTTCTTATTCCCTATTCTATCTTCTCCTGCCTATATTTTAAGAACAAAAAAAGACAAGACCAAACACTGCTTAAACTTTAAATTCAAGTCTTACATAGGAACTCTTACATCTGCTTACACAAAACTAATACAATAAATCAATATTAGAACAATAACCTTCCTAGGCTGTTCAAACTTGAAACACCAAAGAATACTTGCCTGTGGTGTGTCTTTCTGCATTGATGTAGTAATTTTAAATTTTGTTCGTTTACTGCTGAAGCTCATATTTAATGAAAACGTAGACTCTGCCTCTATGTCTTCCTGCAATAAAGGATCTTTTTAAATATCAGGAATGGAACCAGAAAATGGTAACAACTTACTCTGAAAAAATCACAGTTAGGAGCTTACATACACAGAAATAATTTCAGGTTTGTAGCTGGAAATTCTGAAATGCCACTTGAATTAGGCCAATTTTTTCAGCTATGGTTTAACTAACCTAGAAATCAAGTCTATTTCAGAAAACACTATAAAGAACTCTGACATACATGAATTTCAATAAACAAGTTAATATGATTAAAGTAATTTTTATTTTAATACTTCAATAGCTTATTTGCAAACAGTCACTATTTAAACTCATTTTTTCCCTGCAAGGAAAGTAGGATTTGCATTTATTTACAGAAGCTCAAGAGAGAGCTGTTGCTTTCGTAACTATTACTGATGTTGCCTTCCAGAACTTACAGAAAAACATCTAAGCATTTTGCTATGTTAAAGCAGAAACAGTTGACAAACTGCAACTCATACAGTTCCACATCTATGTGGACATTTCTTTTTTTTTCCTATCAGAATCTCAACTCTACTCCACATATAAAAGTTCAATTCTTTCAATAAATGGCAACTATTCCCTGCAGCCCCAAAACCTTTACATTCAAATGATCTTTGCAGTTTCCAGGCAAGAGCCTGTACAAGTGTCCTGGTTTCAGCTGTAAGAGGTTTTTTTCCTCTTTCCTAGCAGCTGGTGCAGTGCTGTGTTTCAGTTTCAGTCTGACAGCAATGCTGATAACACACCAGCATTTTAGTTGTTGTTAAGTAATGCTTAGCCTGACCAAGGACTTTTCAGTCTCAAGCTGTGCCAGTGAGGAGGGGCACAAGAAGCCAGGAGGCAGCAGAGACAGGACAGCTGACCCAAACTAGCTAAAGAGGTAGTCCATACCACAGCACATCATGCCCAGTATATAAACTGGGGGCAGTAATCTGGAAGGCCTAGACTGCTGCTTGGGTCAGGCTGGGCACTGGTCAGTGGGTGGTGAGCAACTGTACTGTGCATCACTTGTGTTTACTGGGTTTTTTCCTCTCCCCTTTTAGTTTTATATTCTCTCCCCTTGTTGTTTCCCATATCACTAGTGGCAGTAGCAGTTTTATATGATACTTTAGTTACAGGACTGTTCTTATTTCAACCCGTGGGGTTTTACATTCTTTCAGTTCTCCCAATCCTGCCAGGGGGAGGTGGGGAAGGGAGGGTGTGAGCAAGCGGCCGTGTGGTGCTGAGTTATTGACTGGGCCTAAACCATATAAGAAGTATTACCAATTTCCAGCAGAATAAAGGTACTGGGATTCTGAGACTTTGGAATCTTGACAAAATTCAAGTGCAAATACTTTAGTGAACACAGTCAGTATTTATCTAAATTTATATTCAAACCAATATTCTAATTTTATATTCTGCATTGTAATATTTGATAATATCCAAGAATGGCACAGAAAATTCAACACAGGACAAAGAGCAAAAGCTTTAAAAAATATAAACTAACACTAATTTTAGCATTATTCTGCTGACACGGTTGAATATAAAGCAAAATAAATTGTGTCGTGCATGAACTCCAAAAACATGACTCCAATATTTTCTTTTGTTCTCCTTCTAACAAAAAAACCCAACCAAACCCAAAACAACCAAACAAAAGCAAAGTACAACAAAACTGTAAACTGTACATAAACTGTACTTTTCTATATCGCTCAGATACAGGTAAAGAGAAGTTAGTGTATTTAACTTCACTGCTTAAACCACTGAACTTCACTGGCTTGCTCAATAAGTAAGCTGCTAGACTGTCTACAGATCTCCTTTCACATTGCTGGGTGGAGTGCAAAGCAAACAGAATTAGCAGAGATGTTTGAATACAATAGCCTGGAAGTTAAAGAACCAGAAAAGGCAGTGATAAATACTAAAAGGGTTGGAAAGCCATGCCATTCACGCTTCAATGACATAAGTTGAAAGAAACTTATACAACAGACACAAATAAATGCAAATCCTGTAAATAATGGGCAACTTTCTAGTATTATGAAAAAATCTCACTGTTTTCTGTAATAGCTCCCAGTGCTACAATTTCACCCATGGTTTAAGAGACATCTTCCCAGCCACTGTTCCAACCTGAGCTCATTTCTAGATATTGGAAGCATGTCCTATGCTTCAGACAAGCATCAGATCTTCCTTGTGATCTCACTTTCCATTTTCTAATATTTTCCTGGTTAAAAAAAAAAAGCAGCTATCAGAGCAGCTTTGGATTTTTTTCTCATAAGTGAACAGCTTATCTCAGTTTCTTCTGCCTGATACTGCCTGAGTAACAGGCATTCTCGGCTAGCTGGAAACTCATGCTAAAGTTTATGTGGCATGTGCAGGCACTTCTGCAGTGTTTCCTACATGACAGACATCTGTGCTCTCTGCTGTATGGGAAAAAGGGTAACTGGTTTCATGCAAGTCATACAGAAGCATGAGGCAGAGTCAAAAACAGAACCTGTATCAGCTATTGCCTTAACCACAAACAAAGCTTTGTTTACAGTTGTACAGCATGTACAATTGTGTACAGTTCTGGTGTCCTCCACATAAACAGGACATGGAACTGCTGAAGCAAGTCCAGAGGAGGGCCATGAGGATGATCAGGGGGCTGGAGCACATCCCATTTCACGACAGGCTGAGAAAATTGGGGCTGTTCAGCCTCGAGAAGAGAAGGCTGTGTGGAGACCTCATAGCAGCCTTCCAGTATCTGAAGGGGGCCTA
>JAOEHY010027232.1:54849-71895 GCA_025447955.1 Psilopsiagon aurifrons
GGAGAGGGGGGGGGGAGAGGAGGAAAAAAAAAAAAAAAAGGAGAAAGAAAAGAGAAAGAAAGAAAAGAGAAAGCGAAAGAAAAGAAAAAGCGAAAGAAAAAAGCTCTGAAGAAATCTGCCTGAAAGCAGATTCATATTTTCTGTGCGAAGGTGAGTGTGAATTAATGGCAAACTTCTATTATCAGATCTAAATTTTCATTAAATTATATGATTGTACGCTAGTCTGGTTTTCACCTCTGTGCAGTATGTTGTGGTGCTCAGTCATGAAAACCTGATATTGAAAGCACCTGAAATGAAATACAATTGACTGATACTTACTAAACTAAACAACAATTTTATATTCTAAGATGTTTTCGAACATATATTTCTATAGAGTAAATAAAAACACAACTATAAATACTTTACTTACATATCTGAGTAAAATATTAACACAGCATTATTCAATATTCAACTAAAGGACGTCTAATGCTACCAATTCCGGGGCAAATATTTTTAACTCTGCAGTTTTTCAGTACTGTTCTCTAGTTAATAATGTATAATTCTAGTTTTAGTTGGACTTAGAAGTTCACAGATAACATATGCAAGTTTACAAAACCAATTACGGAAATACTAAGCAGCAAATAATAATTTACAATGCAAACTAAGTCAGTTGACTTTATATGCAACATAATGTTCCAACTCCAAAGTCTGTTGAGATTTGAAAGGAACTTTTAACAAACAACTGTCAGTTGTATAGAGCCTAAGTTTAGCAAAGCACTTATTTTTTTACCTGTACAAAGATAATGTAACCAAGTAAGCTTCCTTCCACTAAAATGTTGACTGTAAAATAATTCAAACTGCAAAACAAAATGAAATTAAATTAGTCAGGCAGATAACTACTCACAATAGCTTATGATCACACCACCACCCCAGGGAAGAAATACTGGGTTTATGTACACCATATTGGATGCAAACATTGCACACCAATTCTTGACAGAATTTTCCTTTAGAAGATGGGTGATGACTAAACATCAGTCATTTACCAAAATACTTAAACATATTAACATATCACTTGATGATTAAATCAAAAAGATTGTTGACACACTCATACTCTCTAAGTATAAAATACTGTAGTTGAACAGTGACCCAAGAAGTATCGACTCTACTGAATTTAATTTCTAGGAGGTTTCAGTAATCAGTCTAGTAAGGTTTTATTATTATGTTCCTTCCAATTCCATATAAAACCAAGTGTATTCTTATTTTTTCACCTTGGTGAAATCATTCTGTATTCCACGGCTTTGATACCTTATTTAAAATCAATCCAGAAATTCCTGTGTAACATCAATTTGGTTTACTCTGATTTGGTCTGGCAACTTGGACACTAAAGAAAAATCCAAAAAGTGGGACTTCAGACCTCTTGAAAATTCAGATGTTTCTCCACCCACAAGCTTATGTAGTATGAAAACTAGTATTTGTATACCATTCAAATAAATCTATATTTACAGAAAGCTCCAGTAGGCTTGGAGCCTGAAAAAGTTGCTGAACAATTTGCCCAGATACAGAGGTGGTTTCCAGAGCAACTGCAAAATGTTTTTTCTTCTTTCTATATCCTGGCCAGAATACTGATTCTCTCTTGATGAATCAAATGGTCAAATTTGACAGCAATGACAGACATTGTCAATTTTTCAAAGCCTCCTCAGGGTTAAGCTCTCTTTCCTCAAGGAATAAGAAGTATAACTTAGAGCATTAATTCTAGATAGGCAACACATGAATTGCTCCTTTAAACAAACTTCAATAGTGAAGTTAGGCAAACAACCCAGACTCTGAGCTGCTTCTGATATGCAAATCCATGACTATTTTCCAACTGAGGCATGACTGACAATGCTCCTACTTTAAGCTTACAAAGAACAGCAAAATGCCATCAATCACTTTCTGTGGATCCCATAGTATGGGTTGGGAATTATGATATTGCTAAAACCAAGTGTCACTTAATACAGTAGAAATAAAAGCAGAATAAATAGTTCTAATATTTAGTAGCAATACATTGAAAAGCTCCTTCACTGCAGAAATGGAAATTTCCCATCATAATTTACATCAATTTAAGGTATAAGAACTGCTTTAAAAAATCTGTTACACCAAATAATATAATTTTTAATTACCTAAAATGTACTTCAACATTAAACACACTTCAGCAAAGATCAACATAGATATTCTTTATTTAACACAAATGTTGCAGAGGTAACATTTAGAGCACCATAATATAATGAAAAGTAATAAAATATTCCACCTCCACAAAGCAGAAATTATCACATAAAAAGAGAAATTTGGCCAAAGTAAAACCTTTACTGCTTTGAGAATTTGTAAAATTAAAGAAGTTTTGTGCAAAGCTCAATTCTGAATGGCTCCTATGGAATACAGGACAAAACCCCTGTATCTGCATTTTCATCTGCTATTAAATCTGATTCAAATTAATATTAGAAACAAAACCTTCTTTTACTTAAATATGAAGAACTGGTTTCAAAAGTTGCAATCAACTTGGTTCATTTGACTGTATTTAGTAGTATCACCTTTATCAATCATGAAGTGTAGAAGACGTGAAAAAAAAAAGCTATGCAAATACACATATAAATTCAGTGTACCATTTAGGTGACTCCTCCAACTTTAATATGGACTGGAAACAAGATGGCCATGATTTACAAATAAAAACGAAGCAGTTCAGGTTTTTCTCTGTTAGATCGATGATGTTTTATTTGGAGTTATTTTACATTTTCCACGTTTACAAGAAGTCTCCTACTAACCTACCATCTGTACACTTTTTTCCAGTTCCTGAGGAATTGCAAACGTAGAAGAAGGAGCCTGAGTTAGAGGCCATGCACCAGCCTAAAGGTACCAGGAAAAATAAAAGTATTAATGTTTTCATGCAACATATACAGTACAACACCCCCCCCATTAGACAGTTCTATATGTTATGCTATAAGACTAGCAATTTCCACCAGAATTTTTACTGCTCATTATGCATGCCCCACTGAGGTATTAATTCAAGACAAGAAACACAAGGCATTTTATGTCATCACTCTTTACTGTACCATTGGGTTAATTCTAATAAGAAACACTAGGAAAATTAATTATTCCACAGAAATCACAAAGTGCCAGTTTCCATATGAAAAATATTCATGGAAAACGGTTCACCTGTTATCAAAATATAAAAATTAAGTACAAATAACTCAATAGTAATAAACATACATTAGTACCTGTAGAACATATATCTGAAAACTAATTCCCAAATCTATAATCGTGTCCTGGTTTTTGATGAAGTTGTTGAATTTATTGTTGAGATCAGCACTAACACTCATGTCTGTATACATTCGATGGAGCTTGCTGGTAAATTCATAACCACAGGCTTGCTGTGAAGAAACATTATAACAGGTTTTACAGTGAAAACAGTACTTATGCACATTCACTACTAATATATGGAAAAAATAGTTAGCAAAAGCATTGTTATAAAATTTACGAAGAACACTAGTTATAATAGAAAACAAACGTTAAAAACCAAGATTATAAGATTTACTTCAGTTTGACTTTCTACACACTTACATGAACATTATTTTATAAAACTAAAACATAGTTTATGAAGGTCCTTGGTACTCTTTTAAATGCAAATATCAATTATTTGAATGTACTGCCTAAAAATACCCCAAACCTCATAAGTCTCAAATGCCTTGGTGATATTAGCTGTATATCTTTCGCAGACTACTAAGAAATTAGTTTTTCCTTTCAGCTATTGGAAACAAGATCTATTAACTGCTCAATTATCTCTGGCACCATCTGCTGCTTCCTCTCAACATTACATATTGCTATGTTTGTTTATTCTGCATTAGAATATTACATTACCTTTAGTTTGTTAATCATGGCTTCTTCAGAATCCATAGACATAGACAAACCATGAATTAATCTTTTTGCCAACATTCTGGCATAGAACTAGATAAAAAGAAATAAGGCATTAAGATTTTTAACACCATAACCACATTTTTCAAGAATACTTTAAATGTAACATTTTAAAGTTTATTGAGTATCAAAAGTTACCTTTTGGAATACATCTTTGTCATCAATGTATTTGAAAACAGTAATGAAGCTCGTAAGTTTGTCTTCTACTTCATTCTCTGTCATTCCCTTTGCTGATTTCTTCAACAAGTTGTCACAGTACTTGGCCAGCTCAAGTTAAAAAAAAGGAAAAACAAACACAAACCTACTTGTCAAGCTTGAGAACAAATGTACTCCAAGGTAGACCAAACTACTATGCAGGAGTTGAAGCATGAAGTAAGTCACAGTCTACAGCCTCATTTTCTATTACAAGGGCTGTATTCATAGGAGAACAATACATATATCTACAGAGCATAAAAAATCTGTAAAAAAAATAACAACTGCACCAAAACCAACCCACAAAATATGCCCACAGGTTAAGTTATTCCTTACTATTGAAATACACCCCTGAACTTAACTAGTGTGAGAAATCACCTGTGTGATCGACCCCCAGACAATCCATTTGACAGCATTAAAAAACAGCACTTTCTACTATGTATCACTTACCAACTCAGGTGCTTTGCAGATTGACTTTGGCTCCCTATAGTTAACTACTGATGTCAAAGCCTACATAGGAAGACAGAGCAAAGAGAAAAAATGTAAATGGCTTAGAACTTTTTATTTAATGAAATTTGAAGAAATTAAAAAAAAAGTTCAGACTCTATAAAACTGAACTACACAAAAGGGGATCAAAGAGAAACAATTAATAAAAGGGTTTGAATTACTGTTCTGTAAGAATGTGCATGTTGAACGTTTCTAAGTGGAAAAAGCAGAGGAACAGAAGTTAATTACAGAAAGTAGCAGAATCAATTAAGTTCTGGTTAGAGGCTTAGATGTAAAAGTATGAAGATTTTGGTGTACACCACTGTGTATGATCCCAAAGAAAGGAACCAAGGAATAATTGCACATAAAGCAGATTTGAGCAGCAGCACATCAAGAGCAGGTTACATCAACAGCATGTATCTTGAGCTGAAAAACACACATGGTGTGCTCACAACAGTAAGAATGGAAAGATCTTTTGGTTGCTGGATTGTTGGATTTTTTGGTAGATTAAAGAGGAGAAAAAATACCGTTTAAAGTGGAATTTCAAAGCAATGCACTACAAAAAGTATGGTAGCTGAAGAAAACCAGAATACGATGAAAAAGGAGATAATGGAAGTTTAGAATTGGAAATTGTAAACAATGATATCAGAATCATCAAGGTTAGTGTCTAAACTACATATCACATTTAAATTAGCATTGGTTTAAAACCAGTACTGAACCAAAAATACTGTATGACCATAGTAACTAGGAATTATAGCTCCTCTATAGTTACTGAACATTATTGATGTTATTATAAAGAAAAACTGATGAGCAGCTTTTGTAGAATGCCTCAACATACCAATATTTGATAATAGGTCCCTAGAATGCTTGTGAGAAAGGAACACATCACTTGACAAGAAACAGCAAACTCTTTGAAGCTTTGACCACTCTTTTGCAATACGACTAAAGGCTACAATAGCAGTTTTGAAATGCACCATGTAAAACTGACAGCAGATTAAGATTTTAAGTATTTATTGTAATATAACCACCGAAATGAAGAACTGATGTATCTAAGGGAAAAGTACACTGCATATGTGCCAACATATATAGCTGCCAATCTCGTATTACTCCACCTTCTGGTACATGACATTAGCTACAATTGAGACAGAAATGTATTGGGCTAATGAAATAAGTATTTGTTTTAAAATAATAAACAATTATTTTCTCAAAAGCACAAATACCGATGGACAACTACTATTGATATTATTACTGATGTATTCATCACTGTGTCTTTCCAGATTAACCTTGGCTGAAAATTATCAAATCTTAGACTATGACCTTACCTACAAACTGCAATTACTATAAACACCACGGGAGAACAATGCAAAGTATGCATGCATCCTTAGACAGGAAATTAGAAATAGGATTTTAAACATTATGGCAGCAAGCAAATTCAAGTTTAAATGCACAGAAGTGTCATCAAACTACCCAAACCCACTCTATTTAGGTATTTATTACTGGCATTTAAGTTTACATTAAAAGGGTCAGCTCCATTTTTGTGTTTTGAATTGTGCTTAAAAGAAGGTATCTTGTTCAGAACACAGTTAAGTATTAAAGTGGTCTCCTTCGTACGTACCTTTTCCCTAAACACTGGACTGTCTTTTGTTCGATTACATATCTAAACTAGAAAAACTGCTAAGAACGCCATCTCTGAACACATGTTGATGCCCTGAAGAATTTTGGTGAGCCTGAAACAGGGCCTCACATTTTGTTTTCCAGTGCTTTTTTTTATGTAAGTTACCTTGTCAAGGGCACTCATAAAGTGTTGATCACCATTCAAAACAGTGTTGATGAGCTGAACAAATTTACTATGTACTTCCAAAACTGACTCCACAAACTGAGTTGGCATCTGAAAAAGGTAGATAAAACAGAAAGCAAGTTAATGAGAAAAATATTACCTACACACAAATATATCTATATTAGTTGTACATTTTTTCCTATTATTCTTTCTGATAAAAGTTAAAATCATGTGATCACCTGTTTGAGAAGAATGATTTTGCATTGTTGTCCTCTTACACTACTCTTGATTATGTTTTGGAAAATAGAGTCTATGGCTACATTTACAGACATTTGAGTCTATATTGCTCTCATCCTGTCTACACTTTTCCATCATGCCTCCAAATCCTTTTATTAGCCCTTTCAAAAAAAAAAATCAATGCTGACACTTAAATAATGATTCTGTAATTCTGTGAAATACAGCAATCAAGCCAAAAAGCTACTGAAATAAGTGAACTGCTGCTTCTCCTACACACTGACTTCAGAGACAGAAAACCCAGATGAACCCTTTCAATTTTCTTACGTAGGACAGTTACCAATCTAATTTAGCATGCCACATTTCAGCATAACTTTTTATATAGAAATTACCAGTATGATTTACAGGAGTCCCTACACAGACAAGCAGATAGGCAGCAATGCAACAGCGTGCAATGCTGACTGTATCACATGACAGCCCAAGTGCATTCTCAGGTCACACATGAAAAATGTTTTGATGACAAAGTACTTAACCCACACAGTGCAGGAAGTATTTCACATTTTGAATTTATCTACATAAGGCTATGAAGCTGCATCACCCTATGGCTCTACATTCATTTCCCTATGTAGACACTTTTAGCTTGAAAGAATAAACTTAATAAACGTACAAGTAATCTGAAAGCAAAATATACTACTGAAGACTTTAGCCCATTTTCAGTACACACACAGGAGTCACAGCAGAATAAGAACTCCTATGCAGTCAATTATAGAGGGAATTTACAACAGTTTGTATCTATACATTATTACAGACAGAAACACTGGGTGACTAAAGTCAGCATCTGAAAGCGATCACAGATCTAGACAGCAAGATGTACACATGTACAAACATAATGCCAGATGAAAGCTTGCTTCTGAACAGCAATGCAGGAGGAACAAAAATGAAACAGAATAATTTAAATACATATGGACAGAAAAAAGTGTAACACACTTCAGTAAAATAATTAAGCTACGGTATTTTCAGAAATTACACAAAAATATGAGACTAAAAAGCTATTAGCGAAAAACACCACACTGAAATGAGGATACGATGTCAAGCCTTTACAAATAACATGTAATTAAACTAAATGGAATCATTGGTGCCTCATGTACAAGAATGGCAAATGCCACTGACTTAGGGAAATTTAGGAAAAAAAAAATACACACAGAACAAAAGGACTTACTTGCCATGACAGCATTAAACAAACGAGAAATCTCTAGCTGTAGTTGTTTCTGGGTCAGATCACAACAACCGACTCTCAAAATAGGTACGTGTCGCACAACTAAGCGTGCTGATTAGAAGTCACAATTTACACATAATGTTCCAAACCCATTTCATATTGACAAAATTAAAAAAACCCAAACAAAACAGAACAGACTAAAAAGAAAAGGGTAAACATTTAATATGGAAAGTTAACCAAACAGGTAACTTGAGATGCCTGAGGAAACTCACATTTTCCTGAGAAAGATTGCTGGTTGCTCTAAGGCCCTCATCATGGATATGGTTTTGTAGCTCCTGAATCATATGAGGTAAACCACTTGACACAGCACGAAGCAGAGTATACATATTTGCCATGTCTGTAATAGAGATACATTTTTATAGAATATGCTTAGAAACACTAAAAATCAACACTCAATATAGTACTACCAGTTTACACAGAACTTTACAAGGACTGAAACATGACCAACTGTTTTAAATAAAAAATAAACACCACAAAATTAACATTCACTGGATCACTGACAAAAAAAGGGAAATAGTAGGGCTAATATCAGTATTTACTGAGTACTGCCATTGTGACAACGTCATTCTTCCAATACTGTTTATTTAGGAGAAACTCCAAGAGGAGATGTGGGCTAGTATGGAGAAGTATTGTGCCAGCTTATTTTTATCCTTGGCTTCACTAGATTTCCCTTAGCAGCAGCTCACTAAAATTAATTAGGTATCTTCTTGACATTTCATTATGCTCTAGTGGTGGCTTAAAAATTTTCTCAGGTTAGAAAAGCTGCAAATAAGCAACTGCTTTTTTTTATGGGGTTGTTGCTTATTTTTTTTTTTTTTAAGGATCTAAGCTCTGATCAAATTTGCCAGACTCTTTGGAAATTGAACACTATTACTGGATACAATTCAAGTTTGACTGTGAAAAATTATTTGTTTCACATAATGGATACCATCTTAAAGAATAAGCATTCTTTCAAGGGTAAAAGGCATGTAGTCATCAAGAAGCAAATTTCTATGAGTCGGGCAGGGAATGTAACTATAAGAGCATCTCCTTTTGTAAAAAGGATCTGGGAAGAAAGGTCACAAAAGATTCAGGACAATAAAAAGTGACTGAAAAGAAGCCGAAGTATTTTATATTCCTGTCTGATTATGATGTTGAAGAATCTGTAAAGACAGAGCCATTGGTTTACAAATGAAGACACAAGCATAAAATACAAACAATTCTACAGGACACAGACTTCAATGTGTTTTTAAGCAAACTAAGACAAGGAAAGAGAAAGAGTACTGGCTGAAAGAAGGGTTGTTAACAATAAGAAGAAGGTTTTGACGAGGTGTTTGGAAGAATAAGAATGTATTACATGGTAAAAAAAAATGTCATCCAGGCTTTAATTGGGCTTGCTAGGTAACAGTACTAGTACTAGCTGAAAATGCTTAAGCACATCCAAGGTCACTGAATAAAGACAGCAAATGGCAATGCTAAAAGAAGAAAACAAAAACCATTTCCATTTTCTGTGACCACTGAGACTTACCGCTTCTTTTTTCTTGTCTGATAATATTGTGACACTCTGCATGTAGAAACTGCAAGTGATCAGCTACCATTCTCTGTTGGCATTCATGAATTACTTTGCCATATGAGCTGGGATGCAAATATTTCCGACACCGCATTTCTTCATCTTTTAATCTACCCAAAACCTACAAACAAGTTTGTAAATTGAGAGCTGATGAAATACTAACAACCAATATAGAACCATGAATATACAGCCACTTATGTATGTAGAATTAGTTACACAAACAAGTAACACTTTAAAAAAGAACTTGACCAGGATGATGAAAAATAAAATTTGCTCTTTTGAATCAGGCTAACAGCACTCAGTAGTTCTCAAAACTTCTTTTTCCCTTCAACTTTGTTCTTCCCAGTTTCTCCTACTTCACTTCCTACTTCTCCCAAGAAAGTTTTACACAACATCTAATTATATGATTGTAAGAGCCACTTCGCTGTTCCAAACTCACGTGCTTGCATGTAAACATCTACTCAAAAGGTACAGGAGTACATCTGAGCTATTAATAAAAATTTTCTTTATAATTTTAATGAAGGAAATAGGTGTTATTCTAAAATAAGTCACGTGAATACTAACGAAAAAGTAATTATATCTGGTGAAGGTGAGGGAAGCCTAGGGGGAGAAGGGCAGCCGAGGGCTGCTAATGACAGATAAACCGAATCTGCATTTCTTTTGGTTTAGCTGAAGTCTTAGCCAGTTCCTGAATTTCACCTCAGGTGTGCAACCATTAGCCTTTGTTCCCTGTGGTTGAAAGCAATCTCACAGCCTTCTCAGCTCTTCTTATCTTCTTAGTGTGAACAGCAGGGCACTGAGGACTGCCTCCTAGCCTTGTATTAATCTTTGCTTTCACAAGCAAAGTATAACAATTGCGAGCAATTTAACCACAACCTGACTTCATACACCACAAAGCAAAACAAAAGAAAATTCACTCAGAGTATGTAATTTTTAACAATGCTCTGTAACAACTCATCATACAACTTTCTCTAACCATTATGTAGCCAGAACTCATGCTACTACAAACAGAAGGAAAATAAGGAAGTGGGGAAGCAATACTCATCAACTCGATACATAAATTGGGTTTTGCCCCCTTTTTTTTTTTTACTTTTAATGAAATTGATTTATAATTTATTACAAAATATTTTAAAACTGACAGTCCATCCACAGGCAAGGTTTGCAGTTTATACTCAGGTTAACCATGACACTAAAAAGTACAGTTTAAACTGCATGAAAGCATACAACAAAGAATTATGGAAGCTGTACAGGAAAACATGTATAATCAATAAGTTGATAATATTATAGTTATTGCATATGTACAGAAGAGTCTCTTACCTTCTCCATGTATTGTGAGCAATTTGACTCTTGCAATAAATTTGAAGCTTCTTGTTTATAATACTCCCCTGTTTCATTCAGAAAAGGACACTCAAAAATTTCCTGATAAAACTAAAAGGGAGATTTTTTTTTTAAAGGACAAACAATGCATATACTAAGTTAAAATTCAAAATTAAAAACATAAATCAAGAATGTGTATCTACCTTTAGGGGGAATTTTTTCTTATACTGTTCAACATGAACAAAGGAGTTAATAACCCCATGGATTACTTTCTGGTTTGGGTCTTCTCCACAGCGATCACTGAAATAGGCAAAGTGAACACTCATGAGAATGTAGGCACCTAGTGTAACTTCTCTGATAGCCAAATGAAATAAAATTGGATTAAAGCATTTTTCCAGTAAATTCCTCTGTTTAAACTGGCAAAATTGAAGAAGATTCATCTTAAAAGAAAAAAATGCACCCTTCTTTCTCTCCTATGCATTTAAATTGTTGAGACAGCAATTTATAAACCGTTCAAAAGCATTTGCAGGTCATTTCCAAGTCTTTGCTAAGGACACAAGTATTCCAATTGACATACTCTAAGCAAGTGACTTTTAACACTTACATTAAGTTCAATCGTGCATTTATAGCATTTATTAAATAGACTACCTTCACACTCCTGCCCCTGCCAAAAAAAACCCCAAACCAAACCAGTAATAATTTTTGCCAGGATCACAGCAAGCAGCATGCTATTTTCTTTTCTGAATATCTACTATTCAACACATAGTTGCCAAGTGGAACAAATAATGTACGTGAAGCACCATCACAATTGTTAATCATACATTTGAAAAGGAAACCTTACATTTTTCAGTCAAGTTCTTAGCTTCAAATGAGTGAGTTCAAGCGAAGAAAATATTATCCTTAGTCCCACTCAGTTGAAAACCAAAGTAATCAAAACAAGTGCTTTGCATGCTAAAACCATTAGTGTTCATTCCTTTTCAAAGACAGGAAATGATGGACCCAGACTTAGAGCAGCAGCAGCGGCGGCGGCAGCAGCAACTTACTTTTAACATCAACCGTTATAAAAAAGACCACCTTTTCACATACACTTTACAAAGAAGTAAGAAATACTCCTTAGCTCCTCAGGTATTAAGTAATACTAATATATTATTTACAAAGGTGTATTTACACTTAAGCATCAGCCATTAGAATTGCAAAGGCTTTAATTTTTAAATGTACACATACATACATGTATATAGAACTTTCAATTTTACCCAGACTGCACTGAAAAGATAAAATGCGCACTCTGCTAGAAGCCTATGTTGATAAGAGGAAAGTCATTAATATGAATGATTTAAAAAAATTCCAAAGAAAAAAAAAAAAAAAAAAAAGTAAAGCCAGCAAAAATGCTTCACAGCCAAACATGACCAAACATTACCATACACCCACCTAGGCTGTGGTGGAATGGGAGAGAAGTAATTCTGCAAATTTTATTCATTTTGGCTTGGAACTGATAAAACCTCTAGAGAATGCCCAAGAGCATAAGTATGGAGGTTTACCAGGACAACCAGACCAGCATACATACACCAGAACATAGTCATGTGTTCACAACACTGCTAATAATGTACACTGCTTTTAAATACTACCATATACCCATGATGGGTGGAAAAAACTAGCGCTCTAACAGATCACAAGCAGTTACTGCATGGTTTACACAGGTTGGTCACTTGTTACAAAAGAGCTGACCTAAGGGGTAACTGCTTTAGAGGGGATGGTCCCATTTCCTCCAGGGAACAGGAAGGTTTCCCATGGTTCTGGTAGCTGAACCAATGGAATAAATCTGGGTTTAGGCAGATATAATCACACCCTGCATTCTTGCCAATGTCCCTCTGCTGGGCCTAGTTATACAATGGCAGAGGCAGAAACATGCCACAGAATGGAAGAACTGAAACACCAGAGCAGGGCCTGGACTCAGGTCCACCCTGGGAGGCCCAGGAGCACAGTCTGCTGCAGGATGCATGCAGCTTATGAACACAGCAGGATGCTCTTGAGTGTGGAAAGCTAAGTAACTGAAAATTCAGCATATTACAAAGCAGGGCTCTGACAAAAGACAGGCCAGTCCACCTGGGGTTGGGGTACATGTATATGGGGTTTTGGATGTAGAAAGATACTGGTGACACAAACACAAGAAGCATTACTGTAATAACAGATGAAGACCCTGCTCCCCCACTACCTGGTTCACAGGCCACTTCACAGACTTCTCCCCTGCAGATGCAGGAGGGAAGGGGGCAGCAAAGGTCAGGCCCAGGGGATTCAAAGGTCAATGTATCATTAGGAAAAAGCTTTAAAAGTGCTCCATGGAAGAGCAGCAAGGGGCCAGACAGGCTTTCCAAGCAGAGATCTAATAGCACGAAGGCTATAAATGAAAAGAAACACAGTATGGAATGAGTTTTGCCTGCTCCAGCAACATCTTCAGGGTTTTGTTTTTTTACACCAATGGTACTCTGCTCCCAAGAATTTGTAATGCAAATGGCTAGCTCCAACAAAATTTGAAGGAAGTTTTAAGAGTAATTTTCATTAAAGTTGGAGCAGTAAGAGCATCCACTAAACTAAAATGAATCCTGCCAAGGTGGAAGTCTATTAAATGTGTATTTTCTTTCTTGGCAGTAGTGAGCAAGCAATTTGGATGCACACAGCTGCATAGCAGCTGCATGCAATTTGAGGCAGCGATGCCACAGGACATGTTGGAGGGTAGAAGGAAGAGATATCTTTGCTACAGAATCTGGACAAAAAGATAAAATGCTAGAAATGCAAATTCCACTGAGTTGGATGTTGATGAGCTTTTTTCAAAAAAATGAAGAAAGCTACAAAACACAAAGTCAAGTGCTCGTTTACATTAACTCCACTTTGTTCCTATCTAAGGATGAAGCTAACAGTGGAAGTTTAACATGTATTGCAGTGTACAGCTATAGCCCCCACAGAACCTACTTAAAGGTACAACAATAAATACTGTACTCATTAAAAGAAGGTTCCACCTTTGAAAAGAACTGCTCTGCTGTGTCAGACCAATGGCCTATTGAGATCAACTAACTATAGAATTCACTGTGAATTGAACAGCCTGTTTTGAACACTACTAAAAACTTAACTTCCAATAGCTTTCCTTTCAAACAAATAGTGTAAATAATGTATCAGCTTAGACAGGAATAGGTTCAGTTAGTTAGGAAGTGTTAGTTTATCTTTAGTAGAGAAGCCTCTCCTGGTTAGTTTGTACTAAGCACTCATGTCATTTGAGATAGCACCTGAACAATTTCCAAATTATTTCTGTTTAAGAATTTCATAATTGAATTTTCTCACAATTCAAGATCTTGACGGCTTCCTGTTGTGTTGAAACAAAAATGCGTAAGTTGAGATTCAGCTTGCCTTGTAGGAGTGGTGCTTGGGCTAGAGGGAGGGGGAAGAAAGTGTGTTATATTCAAAACTCTGTATTAAGAGGAGTGCAGTCAGACAAGACAGGCTTACATGATTTAACAGTTCTCTGTTGCTCAAAGGGGCTAATTCTGCTCCCTTTTGCTCAGTCAGAGCCCTCTCTCTCTTGCACTGCTCTAGCACTTATCTAGTTCTTTGCTCAACTGACTTCACCATGCCAATCTGGGAGAAATAATAGCCAAAACAGTTTCCAGTCATATTAGCAGTTGAGCTGGTTCACTAAGGGACTAGATGAGCACCAAATTCAGCACAAGAAAGGCAGAAGAGCACAGCTTGCTCCTTTTTGGCATCAGCAAACTCTTAGACCAGTTTAGCCATCTTGTTCAGCTGAACCACAAGTCACTACTTGTATTTACTTATTTGTATGTACCAAAAAAGCTTGATTTTATTTTATTGTAAAGTATAGTGTATTTCACAACTTTACAGCTTCTAAAAAGTTGATATGCTCAAGATTTGTCAGAAGATGTCTTTTTAAAATTCTTAATATTTACATAAATAAACCCCCCAAAAAAATTTATGGCTCTGCTCCCCCCACCTTTTCCAGTACAGTAATAAACATACTTTTGTATGCAGCCAGTTGACTACAATGTTGGTTATCAATTCTACATGTCATTACATACTATGAAAAATCTGGTTATAAGGAGTTCAACTGTCCCATCTAAGTTTGGGTTGGTTTCTTTTGTAAAACATTTTTACAAACTACACCACACACACACTTAAGTACTACACTTCAGAACGCATCTAATAGAGAATTTTAAGTATATATATGTATTAGTAATTTTATTAATTTTTTTAGGTAACATTCTTCCCATGCATATTCTCACACCTTTGCCAGATGTAATTTATCAATAACCATATCTTCAAAGACCTTGTTTAATCCCTGAATTGCTGAACACAAGGCTAAAATACATCTAACAGTCATTTGCAGCAGCGTCTTCATAATTGCCTCTTACAAACTGTACTGACCAGTAGAATTACAGCAAAAAACCCAGCAACAAGCCCAAATGACCATTACATTGAAAGGCCATACTCAGAATACCCATGGCAAGCCCTACATTTCATGATACTAGAAAGAATAGCTATAATAAGTTCTGTCTCATATAGCTTGCTACGTGATATGCAGATCACATTGGCTAGAACTCAGTATGAATTGTTAGATGAGTATTTTGAGAAACAAAGTTGAATTAACTTCTTTGAGATCACATCGAAGAATCCTTAATAACCAAAGGGAAAAAAAAAATCCAGACTCATGTTTTATTTGAAACTTTCCAAATGGTTTAATAACAAATAATGTCAACTTCTTACAGTCTCAAAATCTTATGCTTCACAAGCCACAGTCTTGATCTAAATACCCTTCTGAGATCTGCAGCCAGACTCAAGGTAAATACATACTATTATTTTAAGAGGCATCAGATGTATGCTGAAAAAGGTTTTAACACAGATTTCTGCTCCCACCCACAATGAAATACACAGATTGACTAAAATGAGTCTTCCATGTCACTGTGCTTGATGTACCAGAGCAGCATTTTCTTCACCATGTATTAGAGAATCTTCATTTAGTATAAACGCATTGTTATAGGAAACATATGGATAAAACAGCATTAACACTGGTCACAAAGCAAATATGAGTCAACAACTACAAGTAAACGCTTTCTGGCTTCAGAAATACCAGACAGAGGTATCATGTCATTACTTAGTTGTCAAAAATTTGATTCAGGGAGGAAAAATTAAATTGCAGTAATAAAATAAGTTCTTGAATGTCTTATAAATACAGCTTTCTTCTGACCACTTGTCCAGGGAACCTCAGTCAAACTGTCTCACTCAATTTACCTACACTGATCTGGTCACTTGGGTCAGGTATGCCATCACGTAAAAAGACCTCAGGCATTAGGCAACCTTAAAGCTACCCTGAACAGTAGTAAAAGTGTAGAAACTGATGGAACTTACAACTACACGTAAGGCCTATATTTCAAAATTTCTGTTTACTCATAAATAAAAAGATTCTTCGGGTGTTAAATAGTATAAAAGTTTTAAATCAAAGCTTAAGAAGTCCCAAGCCCTGCAACTACCAGGGTCTTCGCTTTAGAGTAACAAATGTATTCAGAAATAAAATAGGAAATTCCCTCAAAGTGCAAAAAAATTATTTCAATTTCATTCCAGTAAAGTACCGATAATGTTCAGTGAAGTCACTCATCTGAAAATAACAGAAAAACAGAAGTCTCCCTGGCAGATAGGCAAGAATCATTTTGGGTCCCATGCAAAGCAACATAGTTTTTCTAGCTTTGGCAATTTTTTCTGTAAGTCCTTAAGTTTACTGACAGCACAGAATCTATTAACAGTCAGCACCAGGTGAAGAAAAAGGCAAAAGGCATCTTATGGGACCTGAAAAATTATTCTAACTACTCCCCCATTCAATTGATTAGAAGGGTTACATTACTGAAAAATTAAAGATCACTACCCTCAGACTGCAGCAAATTAATCATTTTCAGAGTCTTTTTCCTACACATGCAAATCACAGATATGTAGCTATAATGAGAAAAGCTGATAGAACGCCATCATCATCAGGTAATAAGCTATCTTTGAAAAACAAAAAACATAACAGAATTTGTTCAAAGTCCCCAGGCTTTTCAAAGTAAAAAAGTGCAATATCCCCACACACTGTGTAAAAGGAAAAAACAGACAAGCACTCACTTTTTTATTTCTCGGAGGAGCATCCGGATAAGGATAGCCTGCAGTGGCTCAATCATTAATTTTCTCCACATATCAAGAGCTAGCTGTCAGGAGACAACGCAAGCTTACATCAATAAAAAATGCCAACAATCCCCC
>JAOEHY010027233.1:8193-20243 GCA_025447955.1 Psilopsiagon aurifrons
AGCTTAAACCGCGGCAGCTCTTTTAGGAGGGGGAGGTGGGTTAACAAACTGCGTGGCTGATTTACGGCTTAAACCACGACAGTTCTTAAGTGTCATATTTTAGCCCTGATACTATTTTGAAATGAACATGTTATAAAACCCTTCTAGACCTGAGAGTCCAAAACATGTTGCTGGCTGACATTAGCCATCAGGTGCCATTTTTTTCTTTTTCTATAAAATTCCAAACAGGCTCAGGCAGCTAATAGGAAGATGTACACTTTCACCCTTTTGAAGAAAAGTGTTAGTGTTTTGGATCTCTGTGCGTAGTCTAATAACCAATGTATAATGATTACACACCCCAGGGAATGTGACGCATTGGTGTTTGTTTCACTCAGCCTGTAACTCAAGCCAGATAAGTATTTCTCTACAAAATCCACACCATTAGATAGAGTTCGTAGACTTATAGGTTATGACATGACAAAAATGAAGGAAAGCCACAGTTAATCCACTTACAATACAAGCAAATCTCAAAATACCTCTTTCCTGTCTCCAAGTACAACATCCACATCTCTAAACACTTATTTAACCCCTACAGTCAGGGCAGTTTGAAAATGTAAAACACCACCCAGGAGAGCCAACCTCATTAACCCAGTTAATGTCATCTCAACCACTGGTATATGAAAGGCATTTCTGAGATATCACTGCACCCTAGAGGGAGAGGGCGTTTGCTTGAACCTGGGGAATAATTTCTTTATCATGCTGAGTGTATCTGAGCAATGAATACTCATCTACCAATACGTCACTTTCATGAGGTACCACTGTTCTTCAGTGCATGTGCATGTCAGCTGGATGAGCTACGATACATCAGCATGTTAATGATATTGTCTCTATTCTGGGCTAAAATGAAATAATAGTATCTTGATCCCCTGGTTTGTTATTTTAGAGTACAAATTCTCAGTGGGGTACAACAGACAAGAAATTAGATGGCATTCAGTGCCTGAGCTTAAATAGCAAATGCTAGGTTAGATATGCATTGTGGACACATTGGTACATTGTGGTACATTGGTACAATTAGTATTTCCCACAAAAGGACTGGGTAAAATCACTACCTTACTAAAGTTGGTCCAAAAATTTAAGACATTCTTATGGAATACTCCAGACAAACAAAGAAATCAAATTGTGCTGTGTTTCCTTTCTTTTAGTTTTCAAAAGAAAGTCACAGAGCTTAAAATTCACATTACCCACAAGAAACAAAAATAAATTCAGAAACAACCCCTATCACATGGTCAAGACCTTTCCCACACATTCCAGATTAAAATAGCTTTGGGGTTTAAATGTGTTATCCTATGCTGGTTAAAGTCAACATCTTTAGGCATCAAATGAAAAGAACCACAGTGCAATTACTACTCTAAGATTGAGAACAAGTAAAATGAAAAAGGAAAAAAAAAATAATTTTTAAGGAAAAGTATGCATGAGAAGCAAAATGGCCAACCAAGATCAATTTTCCAACTGCCAAAGACTGTTCCACAATGAAATAAAACCTGCTGAGCTCATCAAAGTGGTAAGTGCTTTACTGTGATAAACTCCAGATCACTGTGAATGCAATCATAGGAAAACTAAAGAATGCAATGAATTAGCTGGGAAAGAGATAACTGGTTTCTTCTACTTCTTATAGCATCTTCATCTGAATATAGCATCACAGAACCTTGGCTGAGCCTAAAACAAGTAAGAAATGTGTATAATGCACAGTTTAGAAAGTCAGACTCAGCTCAGTCTGACATCTTATCTGACAGCTAAGATAATTGCATACCATGGAAAGACATGATGAAAAAGGAATACGTAGTAGTAGTGCACAGTCAAGCAGCGTGATTGCAGTGCTAGCCCCAACAGAGGATAAGCTGATTTATTACAACTTCAAAACTTGTTTATATGCATGCTGGATCTTCTATTAGGATAGAATGTAATGTTTGTTATTTTGTTGTTCTCACTAGTATTACAGAGATCCTTGTTTAGAAGAGGCTCTGGTTTCACCCTTTGAAAAGGGTGGGGACAAGCTCTTGTTCAGTAAAGTGTTGAAGGGGAAAAGTATTAATTGCAATTGAAATAAACTCAAATATTGCTGTTAATACTACTGCATGAAGTTGTATAGTCCCATCTAGTGGTCAAAAATTACTTCAGTGCATTGAAGAATCAAATAAAGCACCTAAGTCAGAGTCCCAACAGATCTGTAAATGTTATCTGTTTAAGCATTGTACCAATATTCTCATGCTAGTACCAGTTTCAGGCCCACTATAACTAATTTTGTTATACAATATCCTAAGGGAGAGTCATATACAGTGGATGCTCCCTGTCCACAATTAATTCCAGTGAAAATAGCTACAGTTGCATCTTAAAACTGGTGTCATCTAAAGAAAGCGAGCAATCATTGATTTTATTCTGTAGCTGACTTTGCTTTCTCAGAATATTTTCTTATAGTAAATGTCACTCTCTAATGTAATTCTGCAAAGCAGCAGCTGACAGTAGCATCCTAAACAGCACTTTACAGATACTGTAGATTATATTACTATCAACAGAGTCTTAAAACCAAGGAGAATTCCATTTTTTCCTACAATTGCAGCACCTCTTTCACAGTCTCAAAAACATTATTTCAAGGGAGGCTAAGTTCTGTTGCTAGAAATATGCATGCTTTTATTGCCAGCATGGGCAGTATTTATGGCTACTTAAAAATCTCTGGCATTTGTTGAAAATTGTTTGGGAACTGTTTTAACATAGCTCAAATCCATCCTCCTTAATAAGCAAGTGAGCAAATTAATTCCTAAGAGCATTCACAGTTTACAGTGTAACAGTTGCCATTTTGGAAACAATTGCTGGTTGTTGTGATACAGCTAGATTTCTGGTAATGGCCTAAATCAAGGACTAATGCATCACTTGCGACACCTGGACAAGGAATGTGACCAGTAACAAAACTCTGAAATAAAAAAATTATTAAGCAGTAATTCTGAAACTGAATGCCTTTAAAAAATTGTTCCTTTCTGATAGCTTTGAGTCTGCAAATACAGTCTTCCCTACCTTTGCCATATTTCCTATAAACATCTTTCTTTTTTAAAAATGGTGCTACTGAAGTAGTCTATTAAAAAAAATAAATAAATAAAAATGATGTAGCAGCTTAACTAACTTGTCCTCTTTAGCCAATATTAGTGTATCATTGACAACTGTATTTCCACAAATCCCTGATAAAACCAGTATTCTTACAATCTTGCTATAGTAGTTTTACCTGCTGGAAATTCTAATCCTTCTCTGTACTAGCACGCAAAGAGTTTTAGTAGCACTCCTCACCCACATGCTCTAATCCCATATGCCAGGACCACTAGCAATAACATTCAGTAAAATTATTTTTAAGTTCAGGCCTGCACACTTCTAAATTGTAGCTGCCTTTCAGACTGCTCCTTCTCATCTCAACGTTACCTGTTTCTCCTTCATTTTAGGAGTCCATTATCCATATCATAGTTTACTATGTTTTCTCATCTTGAAATAATAATTTTCCTTGAGACATTAAATCAAATTATTTGTCAAACTCCAGACAGATTAACTCTATTGTATTTAACTAGTCTATAAAATCAATTGTGCTACCAAAGAAAGAGACCACATCATTGTGTAGATATTACAAATCCATGTTGTCTTTTCCATTTTCCATTTGGCTTCGCATCTTCAGTTAGTCCACCTTCAAAATATGTCTCAAAGTCTTCTCTAAGTGGTTGAACTGTTGTGGTCTATAGCTGTCCATGACACTTTTCTCCTTCAACACCTTAACACCTTCATATCCCATATAACTCTCTCTTTTATTGCAATTCCCAGCTTGGTATTTAGATGATCTGCTGGACTTTGTCCAACACCTGTAAAACTATAAAACATACCAGGCTCTTCATCCATGGAAAGAGTGCAGAGATTTTAGGGAGAAATGGCTGGAATTAAAGAGGAAATAACACCTTCTTTTACCACAATACAAACAATGTGCATGATGTTATAAAAATTTCAGATGAAATTACCTGTTGAAATAGAAAAGGTTTTTTTGAGCTTTTATGGAATTTAAAATAAATCCTGTTCTTAAAATGTCATGGTAATTGCTCAGTAGAATTGAATGGCTCCTTCACGGCTGCTACGTTATCTGTGCAGAAAATCTGTCCTTTGGTAGCTTTAACTCTGGATTTTGGACCTAAACAACAATGTGTAGATGTTAAACAAAGTAAATCACACTACAAGAACATTATTTTGGACAATGAACAATATCCCCTTCTGAAATAGTTGGGGTCTAGGATGCTTTAGCTCATTAGGTTTAAAGTAGCATTCAATAAAAAACTAGTTGCTATGCATACCCTGTTTTCAGGAAAGTGCCTCTGTTCAAAAGCAATGCATAAGTTTAACCAAGAGGATCTTAAAGGTATAAATAGATACAAGAGCCAAAGAGCAATTCTGGTTAGAAACAGACCTGCTTAAATGCTTCTTGCAGCTAATAGGCAATAGCTCATCATCGTACATACATCAGACTTAGGATATAGTGTGTCTTGTTCAGTTTCACTGTTTACATAGCTAAACCTTTTCTAACAACTCTGCCTCACTGAAAGCAAGACCCAATGCTGTATAAAAATTTGAGAAAAAACAATAAATCTACTCCTTTTCAAGGCTTAGATAATTTTATTTAACTCAATTATATAGCTGAAACTGCTAACACAATTAGAGTAAAATGAATGCTATGATTAAAGGAATAAAAACTTACCTGCTTATTAAAGTTCACTGAAATTTTATACACACACACAAAATGGCAAGTTCCTCTAGCCTGACCATAAATTTGGCTGTCATGTAATGAGGAGAAAATGGCAGCACAAGTCATTGGAGAGAAGAATAGAAAACAGAAAATAAAGGCACAAAAGAATTCATATTATACACATTTCAGTGTTAGCTGTTAATAGGGTAAATAAAAATGGAATTTGATTCAGTTTGCAAATAAAATAAGTCCTTCAGATTTCACAATAGCTGAAGCTACAAGTTCTTACCAGCCAGAGCCTGGAGTCCTGATTTTAACATAGGCATAGGAAAAAAGATAGAATTGCAAATATTCTCTGACTCTAAAATATTGCATGAGGGAGGGAAGGTTGAAGAGTTACCTAATATTTTAACTTTTCATTAGCCCTTCTTCCTCTGAGCATCTTCTCTAATAGCTATTATGTCTTGAATAGGGCATTGAGAATAAGGAAGGACTTCCTCTTTGAGTGGCCATGGAATGGACAGTGCTGCAGAAAGTGGACAGAAGGCAAAATAGTAGGTTTTTTTCTTTAGGTCACTAACTTGGAGGCCACAAAGGCTATTTAAAAGACTGACATAAGCAGCAGAGCGCTTTGGCATCAGGAACTCAAGAAGGTTATCTTTCTCTAATTGCTCCCTAAGCATCACCAGAAGCAAGATACCTTTTCATTACTTCCACTGTAGCTCTGCAGAGAAATGCCACAGCTAAGACCTTTATTTGTCATTGCATTTCCATTTCATCCTCTTTAACATCTCTCCCCTTAGGATCTGTTCTTTTTCTCACTTTGCTTTTTATAGACGTGAAATATTTGGGCTGGGAGAGATTCCTGTTACCATTCATATATTCAGCATGTATTGGATGGGCATGAGTCACCATAGAATTCCTAGGTCTTACATTTTACTTTTTTTCAGAACCCCTGTGAGATTTGATACTTACCTGAAGGTTCCTGGTTTTTACACACATGCTCTTATCTGATAATCACATTTTTCATTTAAAAAGCAGAAAATGTCTACATTTCCTCTCTATTACCAAAAAAAAAAAAAAAAAAAAAAAAAAAAAAAACCACCAAAACCAAAAACACCAAAAAAAAAGACAAAGGTATCTCTTAAGAGTTCAGATATTGGAAGGATACTCATGTATTGGTTTTTTTAAGAACCAAGAATGTGAGAGGCTTTACTTAATCTTTACTGCCTTGATGGCATTGCAGTCTCAGCTTTGAATTGTCCTGCATATAACTTCCTAAAACAAGCAAAAAATTAACAATAAAATTGTTCTCATAGCTGCCTTTCTATTACGGTGTTTTCAGTGTAGATCCCACTTCAGCTTACAAAGTTTTGAATGTACGAATATGTGCATAGGTAGTCTTGCTGCCCACATTTTCAAGATCCAACTCTTTAAAGCAAAACAACAGCTTGAGAAAACAGAATCCTAAAAATTGAATATATTTTCACTTCAGTTATTTACAATACATACCTTGAGCATGCTTCACAAATGTATGAAATTTGTCTGTCCAAACAAGTGTTGCAAGCCTCCCCTCTTTTCCTGCAATTGCTGCAGTGACTATAGTAACTTAAGACTGTGGGGTTTGTGAGATATCTTTTTAGTAAATTCATCTCCAATGAACATTAGCAAGTTGGGGTTTATGCAGTCTAAACAGATTATAATTCCCAACTGGTTAATGTTTGTCGCATTTGATGTTTGCATATGGCAGTCACAAGGACCAGATGAATTACAATTGCCTCATAAAATAGTGCTGTTATTGTATATATTCTCTCTTAATTCCACCCCTCTCCTCTCCTTAAATATGGTTTGCCTTTTTAATTATTTTTACCTTTGTGCTTAGTCAGTGATAACCTCAGTATGTCTCTTGAAGCAGCCACATATTCCAGTTGCCTTTTAAAGTCTTAAAGTACATTTCTGTCACTTAAATAAATAACTATGTGGTGGAATTTATTGTTGTGGACATCCTTGGCTTTCAGAGGGTCAGCAGGATTAAAAATATTAAGAATAATAAAAATGAACATTTTTATTTAAAAAAATGTAAAGCTTTATAAAGGCATTTGGAGGGAATATTAATCCCCATACCTCAGGGCATAAACAAACCTCTAATTGACGAATTGCAGAAAGAAACTTTTTCCTCAGGGCAGATTCTATAATTGCTTATCACATGTCTTCTCCCAGCTTTCTTTAAAATGAGTTATAGCACTGAGAGTCACTGCTAAAAACAGAATACTAAAGTAGATTGAGGACAGGATTGGTTTTGCATGGCATTTCCTATATTTCTCCCACATTAATTCAATGCAGTTTTCACTTAGAGTTACTATGTTCCAGATTTTACTAAACAGATTCTAAGATGACCTTTTTCTCAGCTATCTTTTTTCTAGTTTATGTTTTGTGGTATAGTTTATGTAGAGTAAGTTAACTTCGGCTGGCTTATTTGCAGTACTTAGAGCCTCAGCTATGTCTTTCCCCTTATAGCCACATTCACACATTCTGTTTTCTAGCTACAAAGTTCTGCTTTGTTTTGTCTGACAGTCTTCTGTCCTTTCTAGTTTGGTTTCTATGTTACTTGTGGCTTTTCAAGTCTTACTGCAAGCTATCCTTCCCTTTGAACAAGAACAGTTGGCATACTAGAACAGCCTTACTTGAAAAAAAAAGAAGAAAAAATCCAGCAAAAAAAAAATCCCAATAGAGCATCCTGGTTTTCATTCTAGGAGCTGTGTTTGTAATATACTGTTATTTTTACAGTAACAAACTGGTTTAATCCATAAGAAACTGATAACAAATTAATTTTAGCTAATACAGAAGAAGTCTGCTAACTCTCCAAACCCCAGCTTTAAGCATGTGAGCCAACTCAACAAAAACCTGTAAGGAAACAGATCCTAAAGAGTTCTGTGCCAAGAGATGTGTGAGGTGAAGGGGGAAAAAACAGGACAGCAGAGCCAAAATAAATATGTCCTTACAGACTGGATGGTATAGCTGTGACAACCAAAAAGTCTTTAATTCTTATGAACTTACATTGTGGTATACAACATTGAATTAGCCTGTAGAAAATAAAGAAGTGAGTAACGTAAATTAACACACCTAATTTTTTTTTTTTTTTTGTTTAATGATATTAATTTTACATGCATATTTTTCATCCAGCTGTGAATCAACTATTTACTTTGTGTCACAAAGCATGCAGTTTAAATGAGTAGGAGGTATTTCAGAACATATGCAGACAAGTTTAGCTATTCATTATACAAAAGGGTAAATGACATCTGGATGAAGAGCATGATGCAGTAAGGGAAAAATGAGAGTCTAAGCCTTGTATAAATTCTGCAAGTATGATTTACTTGTGATTTACAAAGTATATACTTTGTAACCAGTTAAGCTTTTAGCTTTCTTAAGCAGCAGTTTGCTCCAGCAATTTTTTTTCTGTAAGGTACCATTTAAGTAACTTCAAGTAATGATTTTCTGTATTTGTGTGGTAAGTATGGTCCAGTCAGGAGATGGCAAGACATAAAGTGTTATGATAAACATACCTTTTTTCTTTCCACTGCTGTTTGATCTGACAGTGATTCCTGTATACCAGCTGTATATTTATTGGCACTGTTTTGTATGATGTTCAAGTCTGAACACCATTCTGCAGGTTTGCTTGCCTTGGTTATGAAGTTTTCTTTAAACATTATATATAGAGAGGTTATTACAGAAGCATCCTCCCATACTTTATCCTGTCTAGGATTTAGTGCAACTAAATATGCACAGAACTGAGCGAAAGTGATGATTTTGATGGTCATTCTGTGATTATATCCAGTTTGATAGGTTCTGTGAATAGTAAAACCCCTGTAAGTAAAAGAACAAGAGGTGTGAAAGAGCCAGGCTGAGAATACAAGTAATAAAGTAGTTTAAAGATAAACTGAGTGAGAATGTCAGATTTGCATTTTGAAAATGAATCCTCTCTCCAACTCTAGCATTCACATTTATATTCCTTTTATTCAAAGGAATAGGTAATAATGATTAAACCTTAAAGGACTCAGATCAGAAACTGGGGAAGGATAAGTATTCCTCTAGTTCCACCAGATATTTGCAATTAACTAAAATATGGCTGTATGAAAATTTGCTTCTTTGGTGCAGTAGTTAATAAGAAAAAAACACTTCACATCATATCAAGATTATTATTTTTTCAGTCTTTCCCTGAAGTTTTTGTTAAGTTTGTAACTCACTTGTAGCCAAAGAAAAAAGGTTTTTCTTGTTGTGCAAAGAAGGCTTTTTCTAAAGTTGTTAAAGTAATTCACAGCATTACTGGAAGGAGAACAGCTGTCACAGGACCTCAAGTGTTAGACCTCTCATGCAGAGGGAAAGTATCTGAGTTCATGCTTCCTCACATACAGGGCACCCAGAAGATGATGTTCTCAGTCTCTTTTTTTGACATTATACAAATATTATTATAATGTCCCTAGAACCCTCGTGTCTTAATGAATATCCTGATCATGTAAGCAGACAGACTCAGTCACACTTCTGTATTGTGAACAGCACAGGGCAGCCTCAGTGCATTGCATTCTTTCACCTTTAATAAGCCCACTGAGTCCCAGCCAGAAACTCTAATGAGTATTAGTGCAGAGCTGGGACCCACCCACCCAGCCGTGCTGAGCTTGGGCCACTCAGCAGCAATTAAAGTGCAAACTCAGCTCAGCACTGAGTTTGTTCATGGGGTTCTCAGCTCAGAGCAGAAATAGAGAGGAAGACTGTAGAAATAACTTTACTCCTTTTCTCAGTGCAAATCTTGACAGAAAATGAAACAGATTTTCTCTCAAAATCTGTTCAAAATCCATTTTGTTTTTCTTCACACAACCCCTCAGTGAGTTGAGATCTTCTCATATGTGCAAATGGCAGATATATGAAACCTTTCTCCTGCATGGATAACGGTGCTTGTCCCAGTCCTCTCAGATTCATTCCACTTACACTTTTCCAGCCACTTACTTCCTGAGCATGCGCATCCTTGTGAACTGTCCCGTCAAATTGTGATTCAGCTTAGTCTTACCCATGTGAACCACACTGTCAAAGCTGAGAAGAAATTTCATGGGCTTAGAATTGAACCCCAAAAGGCAGAAGGAAATAAATATTCCCCAGCATTTTTTAATTAATCTAATTTGTTATATATAATTCTATAATCAAAAATTAATTGTTCTTCAAGTTAAATGTAATTCTTCTAATAGCCCCTTTTACTGAATATATCAATATTTCTGCTGCAACGCTGCCTTTCGAGTCAACAGTCTGAATGCTTGAGCAATTTACTGTATGTTGCTTTCCTATAGTTCACAGCTAAAGAAATTAATTTAATCTTGTCCAGACTCAAAGCAAATGTTTGACTAAATGCAATTAGTTTACTGGTACATGAACAAACCTAGGATAGGATTTAATTACAATTACAGAAATTTAATTCATCAGGTTGATTTTTTTTTCCCTAGTATTTAATGGACCTTGCCACATTCAGGATAAGTAAATCACCCAAAATACTAAAGCAATTTCTTCTGCACTCCTCTTCAAAGAAGCAACCTGTATAGATAATCAATGGCTATATACTGCTTGTACAACCGTATAAAGGAAACCTTTCTGGTTTTTCCTATTTTCTGGAATACCACCAAGACTGGCTGCTCAGTAACAACAATAATGTGTTTGTGGAACGTGTTTAATAGGTACATTAAGGCAGGATTTGCTGCATTGGCTCTCTAAATCAGAGTTCAATCTCTCAACAGTGGCCAGTACTGAATGGAGGAAAAGAAGATACAAGAATTATTATAGCAGATAAGCATGTTGTGACTTATTCAGAGAATATTTCTTTGAAAATATTTGACTTACTGTCTTGAATCTCAATAAAGTATTTTCAGTCTATCTACAAAGTGCAACTCTGCTTAACCTTACCACACAAACATACGTATTCAGTCTCTTCTCTCAGATTGATTGCAGTTTTACTAATATCACATAGCAATGAATTTATAATTCTAATATTTTACTGATAAAACACGACTGTTTCAAGATCTACATATAAACGGAGGAGGTTTTTGTTCTGTGCTATTAGCTAAATATGTTGCCAAATTTCTATTGTGTGTAGCATCCACCGTAAAAAAAAACATGGCTATCCTATGCTCTTTTACTGGTCCCATATTGCTGCCTTTTCTTCAGCCCTTTTGATGTTTCTAGTCATTTTAATTCTGCTTTAGAGGCATGCCTCTTTATGTTACTTCCTCAGGCTATAATCTTTAAAGTATATTGTTTTGGCACGAGCCACTTTTTGAACTCCACCATGAAGTACTTTTTTAATGTTAGAACTTCTTTTTTTCTGTCTGCTTTGATTTTGTGACCTCATTTTAGTAGGAAAAGAACCTCAGTCTTGCACTAATGCCTCATCTGATTTTTTTTAGGCTTAGAGACAACATTTTCATAATAGTCTTTCATTATCATGATAAAATACGATAAATGAAATCTCAAGACTATGATCTTGGGTTTCAGACTTATTTTTTCCTCTCTATAATGGACTGCTCTAACAATAAGAAGAAGGCACTTAATATTTTGCAGATTTAGCAAAATACTTTTTTAATGCAAATGCAGTTTAAAGCTAATTTTAACAAAGACTTTTGGAAATTTATTATTTTTTAGATCAGCTTTTAAACTAATGCCTAGAAGGCCTTCTATTATTTCAATCAGGATACATCATAAATCTTTAATTTTCGTAATATTAACTGCAAAATCAGACATTATAAAAGCAAATAACTGTAGCCTAGACTTGAATCTTATTTACACTGTATTAACGGAAAAAATTACCAAGGACATGTAACACTGTTAGCAACTCTTTAGTTACAAGAGAAAGTTGAATGCCATATTTCTAGTACTCAGCAGTTTCATTCAGAGACACACTGCCTATGTTATCCCGTGAATCACATAATCGTAGAATCACAGAATCATAGAACAGTTAGGGTTGAAAAGGACCTTAACATCATGTAGTTCCAACCCCCCTACCATGGCCAGGGACACCTCACCCTAGACAACGCCACCCAAGGCTCTGTTCAGCCTGATCTTGAACACTGTCAGGGATGGAGCATTTATCACTTCTTTGGGCAATCTATTCCAGTGCCTCACAACCCTTACACTAAAGAACCTCTTCCTTATATCTAACCTGAAATTGCCCTGTTCAAGTTTGAACCTTTCGTGGTTCAGCCACACAGTTTGTTCACTCACTTCCCCCTTTTTCTTCCCTCTGCTCCTGGAGGGATGGGAAGGAGAATCGAAA
>JAOEHY010027234.1:0-12061 GCA_025447955.1 Psilopsiagon aurifrons
TGGAGCAACTGCTCCAGTGGAAGGTGTCCCTGCCCGTGGCAGGGGTTGGAGCTGGAGGAGCTTTAAGGTCCTTTCCAGCCCAACCCAGTCTAGGATTCTATGATTTGCTGAAATGGTCATCTATCCACCGCTCAGCACCCTTTCAATACAGCTATGTCAAGGGTGAAGAAAATCACCATTCTAATCAGAACAGAGTTGCTGGCAAAATTCCTGCTGAAGACGCAATTACAGATCAGTTTCCACGTACAGTTGGTTTTGATTATACCAACAACTCTTCTGCTAACATAAAATCCACAGCCGTGCAGGGCACAAGTGTCTTCACAACCTCTATTTACCAACAAGCACACTAATCCCCAGGTTACACTGGCTGCTTCTAAGGCCTGGATCTCTGCTTCCAAACTTAGCAAGGTAAGTGTAAAACCGACTTAGTGCTGATGCTCTTGTCCTAGAAATTTCATAGCTCTCTCCTACAGTACATGGCCATGAACCCACACTGGGTGACTCTCAGTTAATTTTGGCAGTATTTTTGTCCTTCTTCTTGAGAAGCAGGTTACTCCTCGGTCACTGTGAGGATATTCAAGGGCAAAAGAAGAGAGAGTTCACTCAATTTGCACTGCTGACTGCCAGTTTACAAACTTTTGCTTCTTGAGCAAGTGCTAAAAGCTAAAATAAACCCATAAGAAGACAATTCCAGGGTCTCCAAAAGGATCTGCAGGGTCTTACAGGATGCAGAGAGATGGCTTCCTGTCCTGCAGAAAGCACAACATGCAATGTGCTCCTTGCCTAATCCTGGTCCTGCCTCACACAAGATGTTTTATCGCCTTGCCTCATCTTTCCAACAGCTGCGAACTGCGATGATAGTTCTGCACCGCCACCGCTGGGAGCCAAACAAACAAAATCTCGCTCTTTATAAGTCTTAAATTATTACTGAGAATCTGTGGAAAGAGATGATCCATCTTTATTTCATATAGACACTTGCTAAGGCTCTGTAAGCCTTCTGGGGCAGGGAGCGAATCCGCTGGAGCTGATAGAGTTTCCCAGCAATTTCTGTTCCAGAAAGACTGATTTGTTTTCTGCAGAACTTGAACAACAAGGGATGCAGTTCTGCACCTCCACAAAGGGTACAAATCTGAACCACAGCCCTTTGCATGGGGAAGTGGAATGAGGGAATCAAACTTAACCCTGCCTGCTTCAGGGACTTGGTTCCTACCTCATCACACCTCGTGTAGAGTCCTGACTGCCAGACTGTGGGCGAATAGAATTCCAAATGCAATTAATTTGGTTAACAGGAATAAATAACACTCATTAGAACATGTGAATTATATCCTTGGTCTTCTATGCCTCAGGTGAGTGCTCCACTCATCAGATTTGTCTGCTCTGTTTGTGGTCTTCACTTTGGAAGAAAGTGAAGGAGCAAGAAAACCTTTTATAGGAAGGGAAAACCATTTCTCATCATCAGCTCAAGCATCTTATTTCACATTCACAGTGTCTGCCCTAAACACAGCTCCTTTTATGTAAGTCAGTCTCATTTGAACACTTATTTACTATATATATATATTTGGTCACATGCTTGTTTTTACCCTGTACCAAATTTCACTCCATGATCTAGCCAAAGGGAAGAGCAAAATGCTGAAGGGAAGAGTAGAAATTCCTCTAATTGGTTTTAAGATCATAAAACCCTGAATCTGGATAATAAAAGAAGCCTGCTGTGACCAGAAAACCAGCTGGCAGTTAAACAGAGTCTTCCAAAGGCTTCTAAGTACAAGACATCAGTAGACATACATTGCAACATTCAGATGCTTAGACCAAAGTAGCTAGCCAAAATGTTTTAACTATCTATGAAATAAAACAGCTTCACATACCAGATAGCTGCTCAGAATGTGGATTTCATGGGGATTTACTAAAGAGAGGACATAAAAATGAGGATTGAAGTACATCTGAATGCTCATGGAAGAAACTGAAAAATAGAATTACAAAAAGATGGGGTTTGTACCAGGTCTCATTTACAATGCCCGATGCAGCCTTTGCACTTGTTAGGCCTCTTCTTACGTTCCTAAAGCTAGCTGAAGGTTTTGACTGCATTTCTCTAAATGATTTGAAACTGGAATCATGGTATGTGTGTCTAACCAAGGTGAATACGGTGTGTGCATCTAACAAAGGTGAACATAGTGCCAGTGTAACCAAGGTGAACATCCTGCTGTGCCTCTAAAGACAGGATCCTATACACACAATGACAAGTTGGTCTCTTCCAGATTTAAGTCTTTCCCTCAGATGGTAAAGGTTTTCTGCTTGCAGCTATCAGTTCAAACCATATTCATTTCATGCACTATTAATTCATCCACTGCCATTTAACTGCAAGGGGAATTGAGTATAATTCGTTGGCAACGTGTTAGTGTAAAATCTGTGATACTGAAATATCATCCTCACCTGATTTTACACTGCAGCAATCTCACACGAAAATAAGATCTTTGTTGCTCAAAGTTTACCAGTTCCTGTTGGCTTTCTTGTCCTACTTTCCTCTAAGTCCCATGCTGCAATGACAATCTGTGGAGCTCTAAGTAAATTCTTTACTGTTGGGATGTTACGAGGTATCTATATTGAGATAACTCATACATCCGCACTGTGGTAGCCTCTGTACCTTTACAGAGGTAAGCAGATACAGAGTTGATGATAAGCTAAATCCAAGTACTTCTCAAACAAGTAATTCCACTGAGCTCAACAGGACCACTCGTATGTGAGACTACTCAAGTGTGTAACTAGCTGTGGGACGAGGGTCTAGTAGTTCCTGTTAGAAAACTAACAAACAGAAGAAAACAAAGACTTCAGCAACCAAGACATACTTTTTCGATACACATCAGAGCAGTAAATCCTAGTCGGTGTGTTACAGTGATTCCTGTTTCTGAGACACAGGGCAAAGCAGCCTCAGAGCCATGGAAACTGCTGCACTTCAGCATCATTGGAACCACTTCTGTGGCCGCAGAGAGGCCATTTTAAACCAGAACCCAGGCCTAGCATGGTCTGGTCCTGCTCTTTTTCATAGTCCCTGCGTGCTACTGTAATGGAGATAAATAATAATAGCAACAACATGTGAACAGAAAGCTGATTAAAGCTTACACAAGTGCTACACTGCAAATGCATATGCCATTAAAAACGTCAAGATGATACAGAGACTTTAACTATGCCATCAATAAGAAAAGCAACCTGAAAGTGATGATGTCAGGGAGGTACAAATGCTCCCTTCAGACAGCATGGATGCCAATACCATGAGAGATGAGTCTGAAATAGCCGGCACTCCCCTGGGAGATGCTACATTAAAGGGAGCTGCCATATTTCAGGTCACGTGTGAACATTCCCTGGCAAACATGCTAACTTCCTCACTTTTTCTCCTTCAAAAATATGACTGGAGATCAATTGCCACCAATAAAAATGAATGTAACTGTAAAGGACGATGCCTCAGTGTAACTGCAGTTGTCTGCATACGGTAGCATGATGGGTGAAAGATCCATCTCTCATGGAAAGCTTGCTCAAAACAGGACAAAGTGTTTTTCTTCCTCTCTGCATCCTTACCCCTATTTGGAAGCCTCAGCAAGGGCTAATTGCAGCTGGCTCTGCATATCCACCATTATATTCATGCATGACATCCCATTACCAGTTCTGTCCTGGGGAACACTCAAAGAAGACACTGGAAGTGCTGCTTCACTCCCAAAGGGCTGTTTTCCCCTCTCGGAATGATCAGTGTGCTGTGTTCTAGGTCAGCAGAGCTGCCCAGTACTGAGTGCAGCAGCACGAGGTGGCCAGCAACAGGGCAAACACACAACTCTGAATATTTAGCAGGTAAATAAAAGCTCTCCCAAGGAAGAGATGACATTTATCAAGCAACTTATCCCAACAAGACTGAGTCCAAAGTGCTCTTTCAGGGCTTTTCCACCCCTGTGCAGATACACTAAATACAAAGACAGCATCTTCTGTCACAGCAGCACCAGACTGTGTTGTCTTAGGGTTTATGATTATTTTCTTCTCACTAGTGTCCCTTTTTAATGCTAGTGACGAGTCCTGTGTTCTGGGTGTGCAAAGTCAGCAGCACGTTCATATACAGAAGGCACAGCTGAAAAACACTGAGCGGTTGATTTTCCCAGCCTAAGGACTCTGGACCATCTTTGGCTGATGGGGATTTTCAATGAATCCATGATTTAAAGGAACTTTTGGCAAGTCTGTTAATAATTTGTCAATAACCAATACTCTGGAATGTTTCCAGATTCAGGTTGAAACGTTTAAATGAGAGACTAGCCTTCAAAAATGCAAAGAGATGAAAGAGTGAACCTACGAAATCTGGGAGGACGTAGTGTAAGTGCGACCATGTTGAATTTGTTTTGCAATTAAGACTACTTGTCCCCCATAATATAACTGTACTGCAGAATAATTGTATGACTATCAATTGAGGTGAAATGCAGCCCAGACTCTGTGTGGGGTTAGTTCTGATCTAATTCAGTTTTGGAATCCAACTGGCTTTTAAATGATTGGCCCAGCTCATGCAAAGCAGGCAAAGAAACAGCAGAAGCTAAAACATAAGCTTGGATGTAGTGAAGAAAACAAATGAACCAATCAATTAGCTTTTCATCCCCTGCACTTAGTCCAATCGCAGAACTATAATCCCTGTATTAAGCTGATGTCTACTCACTGTACAAACATGACTCATTCTGGCACAGCTCAACACCCTTGGAAACAGGAGCCAAGTCTGAAATGGGTGTGAAACAAGGTCCCTGAAGAGGGAATCCCCTTACAGCAACAGTTCACATCACTTGCTGTTTGGCTCTGAGCAGTGCTGCGTCCCTCACGTCCTGGCACTGCAGGTAATACCAATGCACTTGTGAAAGGATGAGCCAGGACACTGAAAAATCACTCCCTGATCTGCTCAATTCTAAAACCAAAAATCCCATTTATTTTACAAGACTGTTTACCCTTGGAATTTCTAACCCATATTTATGGATGATGCTGTCCTCAAAATTACCTATATTGTCAGAAATACCCTTCAAAGATGTTCTTACAAATGCTTAGAGACCAACATTCTAATTCTGTGATTTCAGAATGAGCTGATTTTCTTCTTCATAACCCTATCAAGACACTGACAATCTACCATGAGACAGCATGTCTTGCTCAGGTCTTACAAACAAGAGAGGTCCTTAACTGTCAAGGCAACGAATAGGATGGATTTCTGTAAATAAATACTTTCTTGGGGGCAACCAAGTTAACAATGGATTTTAATAAATAGCCCTGCTCCAAATATAATTTAGATTATCTGAACTGTGTCACAGGCATTTAGCTGGCAGCACTGGAAACATCCAAGGTCAGGCTGGACAGGCCTCTGAGCAGCATGGTCTGGATGAAGATGTTCCTGCTCATTGCAGGGGGGCTGGCCTAGTGACCTTTAAAGGTTCCTTGCAACCCAAACTATTCTATGATTCTATGATTGCTCATTTTCCTCTGTAAGAAGCTTTGTCCAGTCCCTGATGGGTTCTCTGTTATGCAGAATTTACTGTCTCCCGTTTTAGCTTCAGGCTCACTCAGTCTGTTGGTTTGAGGAATAGAGGTGAGGGAATTTTAGCTTAAATGAGTAACCTGAAGCATTAGTTTTTGCTTGTTAAAGTACATTTTTATATCCTTTTCACTGACAAGCTGGGACAACTTCTATGTACAGAGCAATAGCTTGAAATCCAGCTGAGCACTGCCCCACACCCAGGGGTATGCTCAAGTGTCCCCTGGGAAAACCCACCTCTTCTTGATTGAACCATAAAGAATGCAATTTGAAGACACTCAGTGCCACCTCTGGATAATTCATTACCTCCATTTCTCAAAGGTTTCATCTGTATTGAAAGCAATCAGCAATTAAAGGCTTCAGAGGCTTAGCAGGACTTCTCTTACAATTGCTCCTAGTAGATGCCATGGGCCACTGGCTGTTTAATCTCCATGTAGCAAGTGATCCACAGAGATGGTGACAGCCTTCTGCTCTTAGTCCATTATCCTCATGTCAGAGGTTTGTTCTAGTCCATGCTGATGAACTGTGTATCAGCTTGATGACACTCTTGAAGGGATTTTTCATATTCTTTTCTTTTAAAGGAACAACAAACCAACCAGGGACTAAAGCATTTAAATACGGCATTTGACTTCTGAAGCTGGAGTCACAAAAAGAAGGAAATGTCAGATTAAAGGCTGGAAGAGCAGCAGTAATTCAGCATTTGAGTCTATGAATGATGCTATCCTCTTTAATTATGTGTGCACAGGTTACCATCTACATGCCCAGGCATCCTGTCTTCTGAGCTGGTAGCTTTGCAGCCCTGAGGTTCCTAAACATGGGGTGCTGTGCAACCGTTTATGCACCAGCGTTTTTATCTCCAATGCCACAACGTGCACACCTATAACAAAGAAGATGCCAGTCTCGATGTTTGTCTCTAAGACCGCTCAGAGAATACCTTCTGCAAGGTAAATATGCAGTTGTAAAACAACCCACCCAAGGGGCAAAAACCTGAGGTTAACCCGAGCCTGGCAGAACCTGCAGTCAATCTCATTTCCCAAGCTTATGGATCAGTCTTCATCAGATAGAAAGGAAAAGAAGGGAAGGGAGTATCACCCAATTTTTCTGTAAATGGGTAGATTATTGCTCACAGGAGGAAATGAATCTAATTTTGTGTTTGGTTTGTGTTTCTTTCTTCTTAGAGACAGGAGAACAGCTTTTCATCCTTCAAGAAAGATTGTACTGATTCTCTCTGAAGTTCATTGTCTGAATCAGATAAGAAACATGTGGCTGATTTAGGCCCTGATTTAATCTGAAATGATGATCTCATTAGTCATTGACTTTCCAACATGTGGTACTAATTCAATCACAGCACTTCAGTTTATTTAGTATCCTCTGAGGAAACATTTTCTTTCCAAAGTAGTCCTTGTTTAAAGAACATTCCTACAGTATTCTGTAGGACGCTTAGAACAGTTACCTATAGCTGTATGTTTCTATATTGGATAAGTGAAAACAAAATCACTGTAAGCCAAAGAAAAATTGGGTATTTGGATGTCAGCCTCATCAAATCCTGTAATGAACTCAATATATTTTGGAAGCAACAAAATGGGAGGAACAACTTCTACTCCTGACAGATATCAAAGTGTTGCATTTTCCGAATTTCCATCATGAGCTATTTTGACAGAGGCTTCAAAAGAAGTGAAAATTAGAACACAAAAAAACCCTGAGAATATTTCCTATTTCTTTTCGTAGAAATTACTCTCCAGTTTACTGAGCCTTTAACTCTGCTGACACTCGATGTTAAAAGGAGTTTCAAATCATGAAGTACTTCATAAGGGAGCGACAAGATTCTATGCAACATGGGCATTGTCTTGCTAGAATCTTTTTAGAGAAGATGCTGCATTCTTTAAAATGTTTTCTTAGTGTCATATTAATGGGAGGCAAAGTCTGTTCTTTAATTAGAGTTTTACTGTAGTGAATTAAAAAACACATGGGCAGAGTATCAAGAGCCTAATAAAACTAAATGAAGATATGATCTTTCCTCTGTATGAAACCCAGCAGTCTTTGCTCTGGCAAAACTTGCATCAATACTTCATTATTATTGTCTAGGACAGGATTGCAATAATAAGATCTGCAAGTAACTTACAAATTCTGTCTTCCAGCTGGGCAAGACATTCTCTCTATCTCTCTCAACATCTATAATGGACTTAGATGTTTTCATTGACTATCTCATTAAATCTTCCTGTAGCATGTCTGCACACAAGTACTGTCAGTTTTGCCTCCAAGAAGGGGTAGAAACACATCTGGATATGCCTAAAACACTGCAGGATGGGTACAGAGGAAGGAATCAAGCACCCTTCAACAAACAAGTGTTGGAGAGGCTGCCAGAGGCGCTCAGGAGTGGCAGCAGCATTGCTCCAAGGTGATTCAAAGAAAACGATGCAGAACTTGAGGCTGTTTCACTGGGGATTAGGAGCTGTGGATACGCCACCTGTGCCTGGTGGGAAAGAGTTCAAAGGCTCATAAAAAGCTATGTGCAATATCTAGGTAGAGCTACTCACTATTCTAAATAGTGTATGGTCTTTAGCTGAGTGCTTAGCAAGGCAGAGTGGTGGGACAAGGAACATACCCTCTTTCTCTTCTCAGTTCATTAATGCCTGTTGACCTTGATCCAGTTGAGAGCAGACCCACAGGCCAGACTACAGTAGGTGAGGCCATGCTGGATGGCCTTCAGTCCCATCCTCAACAAGCTCCCTGCAACAGGGCAGGAGAACATTGCCTGTCACCTGAGGAATCCACCATGCTGAAAGCAATCTGATCCCCCCACTGAAGCGACCTTCGCACCTTCTGTGACTGCAGAGTGGTGTTAACTGTGTAGAATCAAGCAAAGCTCTCCGGGAGATGTGCTCAGCTCTTTATTTTTCACAGCACATAAACTGAGCATCGGAAGGTCACCCTGCTGATGTTTTGCCAGATATGCAATATACCTTTATTTGCGGTTAAAGCAGTGCTTAAAGAAGAACAGCTTCTTGTCACTGAAATAGCGAGTGCTGGAGAGCAGGTTCCTCCTCATTCTCATTCACATGCAGGGACGTGTCCCTTCACCTTTGACTGTAGGTCAGCATGCAAATTGACATGAGGGAAAATACTGGCTGATCAGTGAGTAAAATGCTACTATGAAGGTAAGCCTATGGAAGAAAAGCGACAGCTAGTAGCCAGCTTCCAATTACTCCATAAAGATTCACCTTCAAGGGGACATATAAGCACATCCCTCACAAGTAACCTAACACAGGACTGACTCATCAGTCATTTTTAAGGTGATCAATAAGCAATTTATTTTATTGCATTAATATGGAAACCCAACGTAAACACTGTGGATTGTGGTACTTCCTTTTGTTTCCAACAATGTAGCTGTAGAGTAAAAGGAATTGCTTCTTCCCCCTCACCACAATTGTGGCCTAAATTCAACTACCTGTGCATTGCTTTTCTACCAAATAATATCAGCTTAGAGGATGTTCTGGCCCAGTAAATGAATCTAGGAAAAATCTTGCCTTCTCTAGTGTGAATTCTGTTACCTGAGGTCTTTGAGAGAGAATCAGAGCACCAGAAGGCCTGGTGGCCTTTGAAACAGGGATGTCTTTAATACCTAAAACAGTTCAAAGGCTTAAAAAGCTATATGCGGGTATCCACACAAGCTACTTGCTGTTCTCTTTTCTTCTAGGCATACTTGAATCTTCACATGCCTCTTTAATGTTAGCTAATGTCTTAAGATATCTTAAATACACTGCTGTCTTCCTCCTATAAACCATTAATAGCAATGTCCTTTTCAGGCATATAAAAAGAAACAGGTTATTTTCAGTCTTGCCCTGTGCAAGTCAGTAAAACCAAGAATGTTCACTCATCAAAATCACATCGTGAGATACAGCACAGTCTCTGCAAAAGCTTTCTTCTATTTGCCAACAGAAAACAGGAAGTCCAAAACTATTGGGGAAGAAAAGGTGAAACTACTGAAATACAGGAATACTACATCCTCTTTTCATGTCACTCAGGCACTGAGGTGTGGGATGTTCTGTTAATAAAGAGGTTATGAGAGAGGCAGATAAATGCTGCGTAGCTTAAATCCCATGAGTCAGAACAGGGATGGCTCTAAGTGGGCTGGGGATGGCAGAAGACACACACCCCAGAACCAGAAGAGTTTTTCTGCAGTCAAATCCCCGTGTTCCTAAAGCAGCTTCTTATACTGCAACACTGCTGCAGCGCTTCTGCACCACTTCTTTAGGATGCTAATGCTGAGAGAGCAAAGCAGCCACAGGTCTGCTAACCTGATCCAGCAGTTTATACTCACATCACAGCCAGCAGCAAAATGAACAAGCCCTGAGTGCTCTGCAGAAAATGAAGATGCTGCCACTGCCTCCCTATGGCTCCGTCTGTGTAGTAGTAGGGCTCTGGCTTCATTCTGGAGAGCTAGGCAGGAAGATAAAGTCTTATCTCATAAATTATTGAGATTAGATGTCTAAACCTTGATATTTTATTTTGACTTCTGAACATGTTCTGATGCTGTTCACTGAAGCGCAAATTAATGCCAATTTCTAAAGCAGGAGTTGCTCTAAACTGGGAAATGAAACTTTTTGTTATGCTGTTAAAAACAGACAATTCTTCAACTGGTTTACATCTTGAAAAAGGGGATGATCAAAACTGTTCACCCTCACAGGCAGTTACGGGTTTGCTGAACCGAAATGTTTTGACAAAATCTCAACCATATGGAAGCGTGTGCTTGCGGAACAGCTTCACCCAGTGTGGATTGCTGCACCAAGCAGCAAACCTCAGGCAGGCAGAAAACAGTAAATCAGCACTCCGCAGGTTTTTTCCTCATTGTTTACCAACAAAGCATTAGTGCTTCCACTGTTACCTGTGGGTCAGCTTCAAAGAAAGCAGGAAAATGTACACAGGAGCTCAAGTTTGGTTCCTGGAGGTTCAGTCTCACTTTGAGCAGTCCGAGGAACTGCCTATGTGAAACAGCTTTCTCTCTGGATTTATTGAATTTCTCTCTTTCTTAGTGACAACTGCCACTGAAAAGCAAAAAGCAAAACAGACATACGTGAATTCCTGGCTGGCTGGCAGCAGGGAAGAGAGCAGGATTTTGCTGGAAGAGAGCACAGCATCTGTGCATTAAGGTTTTTAAATGCCAGGTTTCCTATAAGGTTCAGACCTCTGCATTCTCCCAGTGGCAGCCGAGCTGCATTTCCAAAAGCCACAAAGAGAAGTTTTCAGATCAAAACCGTCCACTGACCATGACAAGCACCTTGGAGTCACTCCAGTGCCCCTCGCAGCCAGGGAATTTCTGTCTGTGGACTATAATGACGCAGCTGGCTGTCATGGGTTAAGTTAGTACCACTCGGAAAATGACATTGATGCCACAACTTTAGGGTTTCCTTTGCTGAGCAAGGTTCTCTGCTCACTGCAGAATATCTGAGCAAACACTGCAGGCACACACCAAACATTAAATAATCGATGAGAAGCAGAAGACAGGACCCCAAAGAAGACCACTATGCTTGCTGATAAACAGGAGCCACCCAGTTGAATACTGCTGGTGTAGATGGGGATTGTGTAGTAGATGATTTAGGAATGCTGCTGATACAAATACACAAATCTGATGACACAGGAAATTAGCATCCGTTCGACTTCCCCCCACCTTTCAGAAGAATTTACTAAATATAGTTCACCCTTTAAATATTGAAGGATAGCTGCAGAATGTTGTTGTTTTTGAAAGGGTTCTTTCCTGACTGGATTTTCCTCATCAGGCTTAGTAATCAAGTTGTTTTATTTGAAATAGATAATTATTAGTTGAATAATTAATTATTCAGAGTACATTGCTAACTAAAATTCAAAGTATGCTGCTATAATAAAGGAAAATTGACAATATGCAACCATTTGGGTTCTAAATTGTGCAGTTAAATCAAAATGGAGAGGGTTTTCGCACATTTAATAGAATTGCTGCCATCATCAAAGTCCCATACAAACGCTGACTAATTCTGATGGTCCACTGATGAGCTAGAAAATACACTGTATCACCATTCTATAGAAGGGAAACTGAAACAGATGAATTACACTGAACTACAAAGCTACCCAGAAAGTAAGTTGTAGCACTGAGATAGAGCAGCTCCAAGTACTAAGGTTTAAATTTATGCTATAAATACTTTAGTGCATTTCTTCACTACGTTTATAATTCTCTGCTGAATTAAACTTATGAAAAAATATTCTTTTATGTGTACAGATATTAATTTAGAATATATTTTTTTGTTTCTCATCAATAATAGTGTTTAAAAAGTGTAAAACTGGTATAAGCAACATCACTGGTACACAGACTGGAGTGGCTTGGTGGAGGATGTGAAACGTGAACATCCTGGCGAAGATACCCAGCCACAAACGCCTGCTAACTCCCCACAAGCATCAAGGAATCATGGAATGGTTTAGGTTGGAAAGGACCTTAAAGCTCCTCCAGCTCCAACCCCTGCCACGGGCAGGGACACCTTCCACTGGAGCAGTTGCTCC
>JAOEHY010027235.1:2524-12592 GCA_025447955.1 Psilopsiagon aurifrons
CTTTCCCTTTCCCTTTCCCTTTCCCTTTCCCTTTCCCTTTCCCTTTCCCTTTCCCTTTCCCTTTCCCTTTCCCTTTCTTGAGTAAACTCCTTCTTTTTGAGGAACTTAGTAAAAATCAATCAGGTGTAGAACACACACTTACCTGAGAGCTGCAGATCAGGAAATCTGGGGGGAATTTCTTTAGATTATTTGGTGCTTCATCTCATGTGAATGTGAGAAAAAATACTACTTTATTGAATTAACAGAACAAACTCTTTAGAATTGAATTAGGCTTCTTACTTGGTAATTTGGAGTAATGTTAGAGTATTTTTCTCTTACAATTAATTTCCAAAAATATTTTTCCTTAATTCTTGGTGTTTATTTCAGAAAAGACTTCAAGAGGATTAAGTTTGCAAGAGAGGTGCATTAAAGTATTTAGAAGTACGGGGTTGCTTTTCTTATTAAAATCTCTTCATGTTGACAGCTCAGATTACACATTTTTAAAAATCCATTTGCTATATAATAATTTGATCAAGAACACACCAGTTTGTTATAGATTAGTATTTCCTTGGTTTAATAATGGAAGAAGTGTATTTAACATTTAAAACACAACTCATTTTTATTCTTTTAAAATATACAGTCATTCAATAGTTCAGTATATCAGCAAAATATCATAGTGGAGGATTGTGCTGATCTTGAAATAGACAGAAAGGCATGTTCTTGAGATCTGTAAAAACTGAGTTATTCATGGTTTTAATTTCTTAGGTTTTTTCGGGGGGGGGTTGTTTTGGTAGGGTTTTTTTTGTTTGCTTTTTTTTCTGTTGGTTTCGTTGTTGCGCATCTTTGGTGGTGGGGTTTTTTTGGGGGGTTGGCATCATTTCACAGGTCATATTTAGGTTCTATCTAATCTAAACCCTTGCTGATTACAGACAGTTTCTCTAAAAGGGAGCTATAGAAATTTCCTTGCCAGTATAGACAACACTGAATAACTGAAGAGGAAATGTTCTTATTTCTTCTGATTTGGACTTAAATTCCAAGTAAATTGTGGACACAGAAGCCTTTAGACTAAAAGGTAGAGCTAATGTTTTGTTATCAATGGTGACATGTCCTCCTCTCTTCTGAAAAAAAGTAAAAGTTTCTACAAACAGGCAACAGGCCTGTTGGATCAGGTTGCATCAGGTTATGCTGTGTTACATGATATGACATGCCCTGCATTGACCTAAGGCAATGTCAGCTTGTGTTACCTTGGTAAGGAAATACTGTTCTTTATTAAGCAAGTGAAGAGAAGGCCAATCATCTCTAGTCATGAGGAATTTCTGCGCTCTCTGTAGGCAAAAGCAGTTAATGACAAGTAGTATGTTCTGATTTTCTCTCAGCTAATTCTAGGGAGTCTAAATCCTACATGAATCATGTCTTACTCTTATTTACTAGTTGGCATGTATTTTACAAATCTAATTTAATATATTCCAGAGTACACACAGAAAAGAAATTCCTGTAGTGCTACAAAGAGGTGTAGTACTTGGATAGTGAATAGACAATAGCACCTATTTGGTTATGGAAATGAGAAATTTTGCAAAAGGGATATTTAGTAATCTTCTTAGATGGAAATGCTTAGTGTTGGAAGCCTAACTATTTATACATTTTTATGCATAGAATGGTCATTATTACTCTTCTACAGTTCTTATAAGCTTCTTGCTTAAATAGTACATTATGAAAATGAGCTATTGCAACTGCGAAGCATGATAAAACTGAGTCTACTCTGTGACCCTACCCGTGACTCTATCAGGATAGGTACTCTCAATAAGTAAGTCTTGAGTTATTGCATTATGGGATGTTATCAAAGGAACCCATTGTACTTGGTCATTCTGTGTAATGATCTCTAATATTTTTTCCTATTGATACATTAGGCATATAAATTCACTTTTAAAAGATTTTCACAAAGAAAGTGAACACTATTACACAGGTACAGCTATCTACTGATTTTACAGTAAATTACTGGTGCATGGTACAGAATGTAACCTCTTGGTTATATTCTGCAGTAAAAGGAATGGGTTAGAGAGGTTTTTATGCAAATTAGCAACGTTCTGTGTTGGAAGTCTAATTGTACTTTTTATTGTTGGACAAGTCAATACTGCTTTAATACACATTTTATAAGCTTCTTGCAAAAATTGTATATGAAAGGGATTAGTTCTCATAGATGAAAGGCATAATGTTAACAATGAGTCCACGTAAGCAGAATGGTTGAAGTACTGATAAAGGATTTTTTAGCTCCAACATAGAATAAGTCTTATTAGACTTATTAGTCACCACTATTTGACCCTCTACAGCTCATAGTACCAGTCACATATACTCAGTGATGGAATGAACAACAGTTACTCTAACAATGTTCTGGCCAGATACAATAAATAGAAATGTGTGAAGTACCTTGCCATAAATCAGATAAACATAAATTCATTTTTCTTTAATTATCTTTGAAAGGGGAAATAATAATAAAAAATATCACTTAAAAACTGAGCTGTTTTATAAAAACTACTAGGTAACACATAATGAAGGAGGATGGAAGAGAAGGTCAAGGTTCAGGTTTGGCTTGCTGTCTCACTTGATCTAAATCTTCCCACATGCTCAACAGTGTTCATTATCACAGATAATAAAATTCAGATGTTGGAGAGCAAGAGTTCTGTTCATCAGAGCAACATCTGAAGAAAATTATCTTCAAAATGCAGGTTTCACATTAGAAAAAATGCTAGTTGTTGTGCATGTTTTCCTGGACAATCCTCACTTCCTAAGTTAAAACAACAGTGGTGACAGAGGTAGTGAAGCAAAACAGAAGTACATGAGTTTTAACTAAGGGCTTTCAAGAAAAAGGAAGGCAGTCTTATAAAACAGAAAATTGAGATGTTAAAGACAAACAAACAAGGAAGTAATATTTCACATAGATTTCTTGGTATTCCCCAGCTTTAAAGAATTCATTGAATTGTATAGGAATGACTAAATGATGACAGCATACATAATAGAGCAGAGCAAAGTGCAACTGCAAATCTCATGTGCTCTTGTGTGGTCTTCAGGTATGTTGTTTTTCTTCCCTTATATCCTGGACCATAAGAGGGAGTCAGTTCTCATTCCCTCCATGAAAGCTAGGCCTAAAGAAATGTGTTAAATTATACTAGCATTTCTAGTAAATCCAAGCTACAGATTATATACATGATCCTATCTCTGCAATGCTTTTATTCATTTATATTTTTCTCTAATCAGTATTGTGACGGAGAAAATTTTAACTGCCCATATACAGAATACTTTTTGGAGGGGCTTTTCCTTTAAACTATTCTAACTGGTCTCTCCCAGTGCTGTACTACGCACACTATGTCTGTCAGGCCTATTTCGCAAATCATAGCCTGTGTAGTCACATGAGCATCTCTCCTATTTCAAGGTATGCTGTTACTCAGCATTTGGAGGTTTGTGGGTAATATGCCTGAATGATTGGTCTTTCTTTGTCTGATGGAAAGAGTCTTATTGATGAGCTTCTGGTATAACTCAATATATGCCATCAAATAATTTATTAGCTTGCCTTGTATAAGGACCCACCCTAGGCAGACAAACATCCTTCTGTCCCATTCTGTCCTTATCATTTCCTCCTGCTAGCCTATCTTTTTTTCATTTTTATTTTTAATTTGTGTTTTGGGAGTTATTTTAGCTTTTTGTCTAGACTTCTAAAGCAAAACTACTTTTCCCTGTGTGTGAGCAGACTTGCACTCACACAATCCCAGTGCTACTGAAAATGAAAGGCATACAGTGGTTATTCCTGATAGTAACACTTTCAGTTCAAGACTCAAATGAAGCATTTCGGAGCAGCAATTGCAGTATGTTGTGCTATATGAGCTTTTGGCAAACCAGAGGATAAGACGGTCTCAAATTGTCAGAGAAATTGAAAACACTCTTTGATGTTTCTAACAATATAGATAATGCAGTCAGCAAAACAGATATTTATGGGACTGAGTGGGAGAAGGACAAAGGGGAAAATCAGCAGTTTGTTTAAGCCCTGTGCCTCTTCTTCATAGTGCAAACAACATTCATTTCATTTCATTTCATTTCATTTCATTTCATTTCATTTAGCTTTAGCTGCTTAAAAGACCAGCGTCCACGTTAAGTAAATCATCTAGGTTTTCATTACAGCCAATGAGGAGGGTCAGGCTTTTCCAGAGCGAATGTATTTAATCTTGCAACATATCATAGATAGGATTAATTATTCTCAGGGTGTGTCTGTTTCCTTCCATTCATTAGAGCGGGAGACTAGATGATTACTTTAAACAACTAACTTGTGAAGAGCTAACAGCTAATGTTAGCTGAGATGAATTCTTATTATCAGAATTTTTTATAGTGAAGACGTCATCTTGCCCATGTTTTTATTTATTTCTTTCATTCTTCACCATGCCTCTTCTCCTTCCCCAGTCAATTCTGTTTAACAGGTGATCAAATTCTATTTTTTATTTCTCACTGAAATGTTTTCTACATATTTCACTTGAGATGTAGTAGATTTTACACCCAGTGTCCCTATTCGTCTTACAGTATGGAAGAGAGGGGTGGGGTGTTTTCCAGATTAAGTGTGATTTGCCTAGGAATAACAGTGGATCGTCAGATCTAGGAACCTTTTTTTTTGTTTACATAAAGAGATCAATTTTTAATGGATAAATTGTTAAACCTTTGTGGTTTACGGATGCCTGGGCTAATCCCCTTAACACTAGTACTGTTAAATGGTTGTGCTCCCTTGATATTTAATGGAGAGAAAAAGACACATCATGACAGCAGTTCAGATCTCAGATGGAAGGAACATTTGTTCACTAAGTTCTGTTCTAAAAGGCTTTATATTTGTAGGGGTTTTGGTTTGGGCAGCACTTGGAAAGAATAGATGGCGACATTATGTATCACCTTCTTTTTGTTTTTCATACTGTAGGCTTTCACAGCAGGCTTTTCTGGAAATTTGTTCATCACGTGCTTTTTGACATAAACCATTCAGCTGTTTTGCCGACGGTGTTAGAAATTTATTTTACATTTATTTTGAAATATTTGCATTAGGGAGGTTATTTAAGATAAAACAGTACCTCAAAACGGTTGTCTGTTCATTTAAACAATGCTATTGGGACACTGAAAATAATATTTGAAAAGGCTGAAATTACTAAATATGGAAACTTAGATTATTTCTTCAGTATTTTCAAGCATGCTTTATGGATCTCAAAATAGCCTCCAAAAGTCCCACAACAGTGTTTAACTCAGCTAGTTGTCAGTACTTATTGTTCAACATTTCATTTGCCTATCTGCAGGGTTTTTATAGATACAATATTCTAGTAATAAATATATTATTAATTCCTGCTGTGACTAGGTGTAGTAACAAAGGGTTTTGCTGATGTTTCTTTTTTAAACATTTTTTCTATTATTTTGTTTTGCTTTCTCCTGGTTCTCACAGCAGCTCTGTGCTAAACCTTACATATTCAAAAATGATTTGTATCTGAAACTGCCTTATTTTTCTGATTATATAAAAGGCTTTAGAGGAAGAAGTGACTACACTGGTCTTGAAATTTTTCACTTCCTGAATCCACAGAACTTACCAAACATCAGACAGATTTGACAGAAAGAACCCTCCTACTACAGGGCACACTACTGACCACATGACAAAGAAACAGCTAGGTAGCTACCAGGCTCCTCCACTTTTGTGATGTCTGTAGCCACCACAGTCTCCAGAGATAGTGACGTGAAGTCCTCCTTTGGTCCTCCTCCCTTACATAGTTTAAAAAATCCTGCTTTGATGGCTTTGCCTTTAGTGAAAGGTCAGTGATTGTGCTCTTGTTTGACATAATTGATGGTGTAGTTAATTAGAATTATACTGCACTTAAAATAGCCTGTACTTCTAAGATCTGGGTGGAAGAGCTACCTCCTGCAGAGTTTCTGAGATCTAAAGAAGGATAGCTTCCCCAAGCACTGTTTACAAGCTCTTTTAGCATGCTTGTAACATCTATAATCTGTAGAAGAAAGACTCCCTCCTGTGGAACTAGTAAAATCCACAGGAAAAATGCTGTGGATTTCCAGAATTCTCCTTTGCCTATAAGAATTTAATAAGGTTGTAGATATCTTTAGGTGTGAAGCTATTAAGTTCCATCACATATATTCTAGATCTAAAAATGCAGGTCCATATTATAGGTGTGTTCATCACTTTTAAGATGGTATAGCTTTAATGACATCAGGAGTGATATCTAAAGCCTCAGAATTTAATCAAGTCTGCTTAACGCACAAACCAAGTAATATCTTTAAATACACTTGAGTACTCTAAACAGAAAACCCAGGTGTATTCCTAAAACAATATTTTTTAACCACTACTGCCATTAACTTCAAAAACAAATCACTAGATTCTTTTACATTGTGAAATGTATTGATGTTATTATGGACAGCAGCAAATTCACATAGAGAGTACAATAGTTCCCATAGCCCCCTCCCATAGTTGTTTCCCTCCCTTAGTTTCAAATTTCTTGCTCCCCTTGCCTATGAAATCTAAAAAACTAAAATGTGTTTGAAAAAGCGATATCCAGATGTGTCCTATTTGCCAAAATTGGAAGAGGCTAATCATCAATTATTATTTTTCCATAAAAGAAGACAAATAAAATGTTACCCAAAGATAGTAATTTCTGTAACATAGCATTATTTGTTTATGTCTTCTTTGAAAGGAATATGCATTTTTGATTACGTTGGTATAAACTGTGTCTGACAGGACTTAGAACTTATCCTTTTAGGATAACAGATTTTAAAATTAAATTATTGTATCTTCTGGTATGTATAAAATTCGTTACTAGCTATTGTGATTTCAATACCATTTCAGCTTCCAAATCACAGATATCTTCATGCATAAAATGTATTAAGAATAATAAAAAAAAAAAAATTAGAAAGCAGAAGATTCTTTCAGTACTTTCCTTCCAAGCAGACTGCTTTCTTAACCTAGTACAAGGAGCTAGCGTGCGTTTCATTGACTTGTTTTAAAGAAGCAGTTAATCAAAGAATAATGGATGGGATGTCTTCATCTGACAACATCTGTTGATCTGAAACACAAGAATAGCCAGTGTGACAGTGAAGGTGTTCTCTACTTTTTTTTTCCCAAGCTGAAAAAATGGGGCATAGAGCTGTACAACCCATAACAATGTGCATGTCTTTATATGATGTTGTTCACCAGAGACTTGTCAATAGACTGAGCCATATTGGTTCTGGCAGTCTTTCTACTGGGACAATATTTGCCTTGAAGTACTATCTTTTCTCTTTTTCAATGTCAGCCTGAAGGCTCTTAGACAGCATATGTTCATTTCATGTCTTAGAGATATTGCTTCTGGTATTGCAAATGCATTACCACATTGAGCTTTTTTGTAAAACAGATGGTACATATTAAGGTCCCAGTTTCTTAAACAATTTGTGCAACAATTGTACTGCATTCTTCACATTGACAAAAACATCATCAACATCATGCAGTGAGGCACTAGATTATGTCAGAATGCTAAATGAACATCCACAGCAGAAAGAGTTATGAAGGTGAATCAGCTCCCTTAGAGAAATGGAGAGGATGTGAGTTATATTTCGTATATAGTCAGTTAAAACCTAATGCCCTGATCCTGCAAAACAATTTTTTTTGGGTGGAACTTAACTTTCAAGGAGTGTTACTGATATGCAGGAATGATATTTGAAGTAGATGTTATGTTTTGTGAGGCTGGGTACTTAGACACATTGGAGATTTGGATGAGCACAAGAGACAAGCTGTCACTGAGGGATTATGCGAATGACATTGAAGCAGTGGTTCATGGGCCAGCAGGCTGGAGTACAGAACTGGACCAAATTAGGACAGGCTGTCAAAAATCTGAGTGCGCAGTGAAAAGGCAGTGAATAAGAAAGAAATTAGTCACAGTCTCCGGGAGACAGTGTAAAAGGTACTCTCTGGTAACATGAAGGTGCCCTTAGGCAAAACTAGAGAGATTGGTCTGACTGGTTACAGTGGTTACAGTAGAAAGACACAGGGAATGGTCCACTAGCATCAGCAGCCTGCTTTGGGGGTATTGTATCTTTATCTCCCACTGCAGCATCAGCCTTGTTGAGAAGGCACTACCTCAGTCTTTTAATTAAAGCTGGGTTTCTTCCTCCTCATTTCAAGCAGCAAGTCAAATGTGGAAAAGTGGAATGTGTGACTTGGTTAAAATAAAACTTTAGATCAAAAAGTAGGTTATCTGACACAACTGGTCTGGCTTTGGCCTATGGTCATTGTTTCTTTTGCTGGGAGGGTAACTGAAAATACAAGACTGCTTTATCGTGCTTCTTCATTTGAAACCTACATGGCTTTTGTCTGAGTGTGAGGTTTAAAGAACATTAGACCAAAAGAAAAAGGAGGGTGAAAACAATATTTAAGCATCACATTCCAATGAGACATTAGTGTAGAGGGTGTGTGGTGTGAGGCTATGTACACGTGTATCTTGAGCAGGTAATGAAAGTTTCAGAAGTAGTTGGTCCCCCTTTTCAGTTTGAAAATGCAGCTTATTTTAAGAACTTGCAAATCACCCATGTCATAGCAGTTAGACAGAAAAGTCTCACATCTCACAGTGCTGTTTTGAACATTATTCTCTCTAGGAATAACAGGTAAACCTGAAATGCTGCAGATCGTGAGCAATATTTTGTGAGTGGTAGTGCTGGTCTGAGTCTGTATTTGCTGACAATTAGTAATATCTGTAAGTAACTCACAAAGTTTTGCTTTTCCTTCTAGAAAGAGATGGCATTAGCTGTGGTTCATAAAAATTATGCATGGGGCTAGGCTAGTATTTCAGTGATCTATTGAACTGTCAAACTAATTTGTCTCAGGAATTTACCATTTTCCTTACTTCGTGAACACTCACTGTTCCTTGTTTTGTTTTTCCTATGCCCTTCAAATCATCTGATATTTCTTGTGTTGCACTTCTACTAATCAAGGAGATATATGACCTCAGATTTTTAACTTAGTGTTTTCTCATTGTAAAGTTTTCACCATCACATGTTGATATGGCATTAAATTTATAATTTTTGATCAAAAGGCCCTAAATGGAAAGTATAGCCAAAGTCATAAAAAGAAGGTGGACAAACTCAGATGATTGTATGATGTATTTAATGAGTCGATAAATAAAAGACTTTAATGTATAGTTAGAAACCTTTATATCAATGGTGTTATTGGTTATAATCTGCTTTTTCAGAAACAAGAACTTGTACTTCCTTTGTTGGTGAGTTTGGGCCAGTGAAAAAGTAAGACAGATGATGTTTTACCTCTTCCCTCCCTTGGGCTTCCTTTCTACAAAAATGGATAGGGTCAGATTCTTGGCCTATTTCATACATTACTGGGCTAAATGACTTATTCAATTCAGTGTCAAAGACATTTGGAAGCTATTCATTATTCTGGTGGCCCAGATAGAAATAATGCAAAATTCTCCGATTTTAAAAACAAATGAGTGTCAAATATGCTACAATCAGCTCTTTTGGAGTATCTTCTGTCTTTTCCTTGAAGACTAATAAATTCTCTTGTCCACAAACATAAAATACATCTCCAAATTCTTCTCAGTGTGATCTGTTAAAATACCGTAAATGTAGATTCCTGAATTTAGAGAGAGCCTGAAACAGGAGCTCTAATGCTTCCCAATCATAACACAGGGGTCTAGGTAGCAGCATTAAGCTTGAGGGAGATGTTCTAAAAGACAGCATATCTTTCTGCAAAGTAGTATGGACTCCAGCAATGTAATGAACAAATAAAAATATTTCAATCACTAAAACAGGAGTGTTATATTCAAAAAAGTAAAATTTGCTGAACACAGAGAACAGAACTGAGGCACATATCCACCTTAGCCTGTAGCTGAACATGAGTTGTAGATTTTGACATTTAATACAGGGTTTGTAAGTGTCATGGGTTCAGCAGAAGCAGCCATTTTTCCCCTTCTGGGTAGCTGGTGCAGCGCTGTGTTTTTGACTTGTGGCCTGAGAACAGTGTTGATAACACCAATGTTTTGGTTACTGCTTAGTACATTTTGGTCTGGCCAAGGACTTTCTGAGTCTCAT